>CM077653.1:31071183-31098952 GCA_039707465.1 Rhabdophis nuchalis | reverse complement strand
TTCTCCCTTAATGGTTTTCCCAGTCAGTTCTGCTCTTTCGCTCTCTCACTCTTTCTGGTACAGGAGTCTAGCCAAAATCCCCCTCTTCTTACTCTTCCTCCTCCTTCTCTTGTTCCTTCCTCCTCCTCTCTTCTCCTTTTCCTTTTCCTCCCTTCCTCCTCCCCCTCTTTCTTCTCCTCCTCCTTTTCCTTCTTCTCCCTTCCTCCTCTTCCTCCTCCTCCCCTTCTTCCTCCTTCTCTTCTCCTTTTCCTTCTCCGCCCTTCCTCCTCTTCCTCCTCCACCTCCTACTACTCTTCCTTCTCCATCTCCTCCTCCCTTCTTCTCCTCCCTCTCTTCTTCCTCCTTCTCTTCTCCTTTTCCTTCTCCTCCCTTCCTCCTCTACGTCCTCCTACTACTCTTCCTTCTCCATCTCCTCCTCCTCCTGGTCCCCTCCTCCTTTCTTCTCCTTCTCCCTTCCTCCTCCTCCTCCTCCTCCTCCCATCCTCCTCCTCCTTTTCCTTTTCCTCCCTTCCTCCTCTTCTTCCTCCTCCTTCTCCCCTCTTCCTCCTCCTTCTCTTCTCCTTTTCCTTCTCCTCCCTTCCTCTTCCTCCTCCACCTCCTCCTCTTCTTTCTTCTCCTTCTCCTCCCCTCCTCTTCCTCCTCCCCCCCCTACTTTCTTCCTCCTCCTCCTCCTCCCCTTCTCTTCTTCCTCCTCATTTTCATTCCCTCTTCCTCCTCCTCCCATCCTCCTCCTCCCATCCTCCTTCCTCATCTCCTTTTCCTCCTCCTCCCTTCCTCTTCCTCCTCCTCCTCCACCTCCTCTTCTTCCTCCTCCCTCTTCTCCTTTTTCCTTCTCCCTCTCTCTCTCCTCCTCTTCCTCTTCTGATGGGGAGGGGGGCGTGACAACTATCCGTATTGAAAGCTATGATCAACATTGCTTGGCACATATTTATGACGGTCGCAGCGTCCTTGCGTTGATGCGAACACCATTTGCAATCTTCCAAGCCGCCATCCGACCAGCCGAAGTCAATGGAGGAAGCCAGTTTCGCTTACCGACCGTACCGTTTCCCCTGCCGACTGCGGCGTTTCATTTCATGGTGGCCACAGGTCAGAAGAAGGTTCAAAACCCACTTAACGACTGCCTTGCTCAGCGACGGAACTTTGGGACTCCGTCTGTGGTCTTAAGTCAAGGACGACTTCTGTTCTGCTGCAGATTCTGGTATTTCCTCTTAGATAAATTCTGTGTCTCTTGATCTCCTCCAGAATTGCACTCGGTGGGCTCATTTTAGATTCCTCCCCTAGATTTGCTGAAGTGGTTGAAGGTCACTTGCATTAATCTAGTTGGATCTGCGGCTGAAAACATCTTTTTTTTCCCTCTGCCATTTACTGATTTTTTTTAGTAAAATTTAAGCTTGGTGATTAGGCTTCACGTTTCGTTGTTTTCCAGCATGCTTCACCCAGCCTGGTACTTCATCACGCGGAGCGGAGGATATAAATAGAATTAGCCAAAATAAAAAGAAATAGCTACTTATATCACGGAATCAACTGCTTACGTTCCCCAGCAACCGATGCAATATACAGTATATATATATATCTGCCTTCTTCCCTAAGACCACTTTAAATCCACATCCTCCGGCAAGTCCTTTGAGCACCCGGGTTGGGGGGGGGGGGTAAAGCCACATACAAGGGAATCGAGCCCACATTTTAAGCTGGAATTTTTTTTAAAGTGTTGTATTTATTTTATTCTAATATAAACAATCCATCTTCCATGAAACAGTCTGTCGTCTGGGCACAAATATTTTGTGCAAAGAATGGGATGGGATGGGATGGGATGGGATGGGATGGGACGGGACGGGACGGGACGGGACGGGACGGGACGGGACAGAACAGAATAGAATTAATAAAGTAGAATAGATTAGGATAGGATAAGATAGAATAGGATAGGTTAGGATTAGTTATCATCTTTAAAGCGCTCCATGGCACGGGACCTAGCTATCTGCGGGATCGGATTCTGCCCCATACATCCCTCCCGGCCGATCCGCTCCCACAGAGAGGGACTTCTCCGGGTGCCGTCCACTAGGCAGTGCCAGCGGGCGACGCCCAGGGGAAGGGCCTTCTCTGTGGCGGTCCCAGCCCTCTGGAACGACCTTCCCCCCCGATATTAGAACAACTACGGACCTCCGCTCCTTCCGTCAAAAATTGAAACCACACTTTTTCTGCTTGGCCGGCCTAGGTTAGTCTTCCGTTTTTAACCGGGTTTTTTAGGGGGGTGTAGTTTAGTTTTAGTATAGTGGGTTTTAGCGCAGGGATAATTTGTTTAATTCTTATTTTAACTATTTATGTATTTTATATTTGCTTTTTTAACTTCCCTGTGCACCGCTCCGAGTCCCTTTGGGGAGAGGAGGCGGTCTATAAATAAAATTATTATTATTATTATTATTATTATTATTATTATTATTATTATTATTATTATTAATTATTATTATTATTATTATTATTATTATTATTATTATTATTATAGGATAGAATAGAATAGAATAGAATAAAATGAATAGAATAAAATGAATAGAATAGAATAGAATAGAATTACTGGTAATAGAAGAGAGTAGAGTAGAGTAGAGTAGAGTAGAGTAGAGTAGAGTAGAGTAGAGTAGAGTAGAATAGAATAGAAGAAAATTAATAAAATAGAATAGATTAGGATAGGATAGGATAGAAAAGAATGAATAGAATAGAATAGATTTTGCAATGAAGAATAGAATAGAATAGAATAACCAGTAATAGAATATAGAGTAGAGTAGAGTAGAGTAGAAGAAAATGAATAGAATAGAACGGAATAGAATAGAAGAAAATTACCAGTAATAGAAGAGAGTAGAGTAGAATAGAGTAGAATAGAATAGAATAGAATAAGGAATAGAATGAATACAATAGAATAGAGTAGAATAAGGAATAGAATAGAATAAGGAATAGAATAGAATAAGAAATAGAATGGAATGGAATGGAATAGAATAGAATAGAATTCTATTAATTCTATTCTAGGTGGAATGCAGAGCAATATTTGCCAGCATGGCAGCCCTCAGCTTTGGCGTGCAACTGATTTCTGGCCTTCCGTAGGGCCGGGGGAGGCCACCTTCGCCCTCCCCAGACTTTAGGAAAGCCTCCGGAGCTTGGAGAGGGCGAAGATTCCCCCATTCCCCCGTGGGGGTCGCTCGCGCATGCACAGGTGGGTGGCCATGAACAATGCGCAATAGTGCGCACGCACACAATTTGGCCACCCCTTTAGAAAAAGGTCAGCCATCCCTGATACAGAATCTCCTGATTGAGCAGGGGATTGGTGTAGAGCAGTGGTAGTCAACCTGGTCCCTACCGCCCCCTAGTGGGCATTCCAGCTTTCGTGTGGGTGGGAGGGGTTTTGCCCGATACTGAAGCACTTTCCCTTTTTAAAAAATTTAATTGCCTTTGCTACCAATATGGTGGAACTGGTGGGCGGTTAGAATATTTTACTACTAACAGAGCAGTGGTGGGTTTCTGCAGGCTCGCACCTACTCGCGAGAGCCGGTTGGTGAAATTTAGAGAACCGGAGAGAGAGGGTTCCACCGGCGTACCTGGAAGTAAATCTGGCCCGGCGCTGGCAGTGACCCAATGGGAAGGAAAGGAAAGGAAAGGAAAGGAAGGAAGAAAGGAAAGAAAGAAAGAAAGAAAGAAAGAAAGAGAGAGAGAGAGAGAGAGAGAGAGAGAGAGAGAGAAAGAAAGAAAGAAAGAAAGAAAGAAAGAAAGAAAGAAAAGAAGAAAGAAAGAAAGAAAGAAAGAAAAGAATTTATCATCACAATTGAGTCCAAAATTTTGGTTGCTAAGCAAGAGCGTTGTTAAATGAGTTTCACCACATTTTAAAAGGTGGCCACTCCCACCCTGTCACATGACTGCCAAGCCACGCCCACAAAATAGGCCACACCTACAGAGTAGGTTCTAAAAAAATTTGAAACCCACCACTGTACCAGAGATACAAAAGTGGGCGGTAGGTATAAAAAGGTTGACTGCCCCTGGTCTAGAAGACCTCCAAAGCCCCTTTCAACTCTGGTCATTCTGCATTCTATAGCTGCTTTACCCCTCTGCATCCCAAAGCAGGAAGAGGACCGGGTGCCCTGCCCGCTTGCCCTCACCTCCTGCCTCACTTGGAGGATGCAAAAATACCCTTTTATCCACCACCAGAGCAAGAAAGTGGACGGCTGACCGCTGGATCACCTTGCAATGAGATTTTTTTGGCCTTGCTTGGAGGCAACCAAGACCTGGTTAACCGAGCAAGCAAACTGCACTGGCTGGAAAACATCCTACGCTTACCTAAGGCATCCGGTCACTTTAATTAAAGTGGGAAGCCCTAAAATTATTGGTTTCTGGCTCGGCCAGAGATGTCTGCAGCTTTGCGGTCAAGGGTGGGTCTCTTATAGACAGAAAAGGCTGCGTGGGAGCAACATAGAACCGTGATGGACAGCAGAGTTTATTCGGGGCTCTGCGAGTGTGAATTTAACATCGTCACCCTGCGGTTGTGCTTGTCCGTGGAAAATTGGGGCGGTCCGCAGAAAAAATTATTTGCATTTTTGTTTCTATTGTACTAAATCAGGGGTCCTCAAACTACGGCCCCTGGGATGGATACGTGCAATGAACGCTTGTGTTGCTGCAGAGAGTCTCCCCCTTCGGGGTCTTTTTGCGTGGGTCGGTGGGAGGGAGGGGGGGGGAAATATAATATAATGGGGGGGATCAGGGTCTCCAGGGGTGGGGGGGTGCACTGTAATATTAGGGGTTTCCCCCTTTTCTTTCTTTCTTTCTTTCTTTCTTTCTTTCTTTCTTTCTTTCTTTCTTTCTTTCTTTCTTTCTTTCTTTCTTTCTTTCTTTTTGTATTTAGGTGTATATGTCTATGTTCGTATTATTTGCAGTTCAAATAAATAACTGTTGAAATGTTACTCAAAATTCCCAGACTGCTCATCCCAGCTTTTGCAAGCACTCTCAAGAGGGGATGGTTAAACAAACAAACAAACAAGTCAGGAATAACATATATTGCTATATATCTCTATCTCTATCTCTGTCTCTGTATCTCTACCTACCTAACCACCTACCTACCTACCTATCCATCCATCCATCCATCCATCCATCCATCTATCCACCATCCCTCCATCCACCCTCCCTCCCTCCACTCACCCACCCACCTATATAACCTACCTACCTACCTACCTACCTACCTACCTACCCACCATCTATCTATCTATCTATCTATCTATCTATCTATCTATCTATCTATCTATCTATCTATCTATCTATCTATCTATCCTACCTACTACCCGCCCACCCGTCCGTCCGTCTATCTATCCATCCATCCATCCATCCATCCACCAACCCACCCACCCACCCACGTACATTATCTATCCATCCATCCATCCATCCACCAACCCACCCACATTATCTATCTATCTATCTATCTATCTATCTATCTATCTATCTATCTATCTATCTATCTATCTATCTATCTATCTATCTATCTATCTACCTACCTACCTACCTACCTACCTACCTACCTACCTACCTACCTACCTACCTACCTACCTTATCCATCCATCCATCCATCCATCCATCCATCCCTCCCTCCCTCCCTCCCTCCATCGGCTGCGAGTACATAAGGTTAACCTAGTTTGTGAATTAACCCAGTTAAGACACCGAGACTTACTGCCATTCCTGAGTTCCCAGCTCCCCCTAGTGGTTTGGTGCGGTCATTGCTGGCAGTACAACTCGTTCCGCCCCCCCCCCCGGAGATTTCCTATTGGTTGCCTGGGCCCATCCCCTCGCCTGGGATTGGACGAAGCGCTTTTCAGTATCCGGAAGGAGGCAAGATGGCGACTGTAAGACCGGCGTGGGGGGGGGGTAGTTTTCGGGAGGGGGGGTCGCTGCGTTTACACGTGTCTTTAACTGAAGGGGGGGGGCGAAGAGCAATGTTGAATGATTAAGGGTAATGATTAAGGGCAGAGCAGGAGGATCCTTGAAAATTGGCTTGTGTGGTTATTCCCCTATGGTGGACTGCCAGACCCATGCTCCACAGCCAGCATGGACCAAAGAGGGGAGTTGGGAGTTGACAGGTCTGCCAAAACTCAGCAGGGAGGAAGGTAGAAAAAAGGTGGGGACATTTATCTTAATGTGGAGGTGCTTTTTTGTGTGTGAAAATCCAGGACTTTTATTTTTTAATTTTCCTTTAGGGTTACCTGGTGGTGCCCCATCCAAGTCACAAATCAGCGCTTGGCTCTGCAGAGAGCCTTGGAGCCAGCTAAGGATGCTCGAGGGCTGAGTCCACACTGGGGGGGAAGCATATTTATAGGGATGGTTGCCTCTCCTCCCAGCCCATCTCTTGCTCTCCAGGAGGACCTGGAAGGGGTGGAAGGGGTGGACCTCTACTTCCAGGGTTGCTTTTGAGATGTCTTTCCCTCCCCTGGGGAAAAGAAATTGACCATCCTTCTCTTTACAATAGAATGGAAAATAATAGAATGGAATGGAAATGGAGGAATAGTAGAGGAATGGGAATAGAACAGAAAATAGGATAGGCAGAATAGAATGGAATGGAATAGAATAGAAAATAGAATAGAAAATAGAATAGAATAGAATAGAAAATAGAATAGAATAGAATAGAATAATAATGAATGAATGGAATGGAATGGAATAGAATAGAAAATAGAATAGAAAATAGAATAGAATAGAAAATAGAATAGAATAGAAAATAGAATAGAAAATAGAATAGAATAGAAAATAGAATAGAATAGAAAATAGAATAGAAAATAGAATAGAATAGAATAGAAAATAGAATAGAATAGAATAGAATAGAATAATAATGAATGAATGGAATGGAATGGAATAGAATAGAAAATAGAATAGAAAATAGAATAGAAAATAGAATAGAATAGAAAATAGAATAGAATAGAAAATAGAATAGAATAATAATGAATGAATGCAATGGAATAGAATAGAAAATAGAATAGAAAATAGAATAGAATAGAATAATAAAGAATGAATGAATGGAATGGAATGGAATAGAATGTACAATGGAATAGAATAGAAATAGAATAATTGGTAATAGAATAGAATAGAATAGAATAGAAGAATGGAAATAGAGTAGAGAAGAGTAGAATAGAATAGAAAACAATAGAGTAGAATGGAAATAGAGAAGAGGAATAGTATGGGAATGGGAATAGAAAATAGGATAGAATGGAATGGGATGTGAGAATAATAGAATGGGAATAGAATGGAATGGAAGAATGGGAATAGAATAGAAGAATGGAAATAGAGTAGAATAGAATAGAATAGAATTAGGAATGGGAATGGGAATAGAATAGAATAGAAAATAGGATACACAGAATAGAATAAAACACCAGAATGTACAATAGAATAGAAATAGAATAGAACAGAACAGAAATCAACAGAATTCAGCAGAGCAGAGGCTGGAAGGGACCTTGGAGGTCTTCTAGTCCAACCCCCTGCTGTTTCTAAACGGCGTGTTACCAGCTAATCCAGAAGCCAACCTAAAATCTTAGCTCCATTGCATTGTGGTTTGTTGGTTTGTTTTGACTTTGAGGTAAGGTATTGCATAAATTTAGCCAAATACGGTTTGTAAGACCATGTGCGAACTGACCCAATGGTAATGCGTTTCATGATTCACCGTTAAGCAAATGATGGCTTTGTAAGCCTTGTCAACAACCAGGATTTCAAGATACGTATGGTTTGTCATTTGGTGTGTTGTGCAAAATTGAACTAATAAGGTTTGTCAAGCACAATTTAAGGCTCACGGTATCGTGTGGGTCCCAGCCAATTGTAGCGTGTTTGATCAATCACGTCATACTGTATTGCATTCATTGCAGTCAGAAATTGTCGGTTCTTACACACACACATACACACACAGAGTTCCTTAAACCTAGATCAACAATTATACAACTGATTCTTCTTTTGTTTAATTCTCTGCCCTGGATTTCTATAGCAACTGAACCACCATATTTTTTTATTAGTTATTGTATTTTATCCTCTCTTTGCTGAGATACTCTTCTGAGTATCTCAGAAGATACTAACAGGGTCGTTTTTTAATTTCAAATGGGAGCCTTGGGACTCCACAGCTCTTGCAACCATAAGTTACAAGTATTAAAACTGGCCTTGACAATCCACACCTCTGTTGGCAGCCTTTGTGTTTCCTTATTTTGTCAAGGTTGGGCATAGCTTCTCTTCCTGAACCTGGAAATTCAACCTGGGAAATGAGGAATTTCCTGACAGGGAGAACAATCGACCCTTGGAACAGAAGTTGCCTTCGGAAGTTGTGGGAGCTTCATCCCTGGAAGCTTCCAAGAAGAGATGACTGCCATCTGTCAGGAATGGTATAGGGTCTCCTGCTTGGGCAGGGGGTTGGACTAGATAACCTCCAAGGTCCCTTCCAACTCTGCTATTCTATATTCAACGGAATGACTTGCCTTCAGAAGTTGTGGGAGCTTCATCCCTGGAAGCTTCCAAGAAGAGACTGGACTGCCATCTGTCAGGAATGGTGTAGGGTCTCCTGCTTGGGCCGGGGGTTGGAGTAGATGACCTCCAAGGTCCCTTCCAACTCTGTTATTCTATATTCGATGGAATGACTTGCCTTCAGAAGTTGTGGGAGCTTCATCCCTGGAAGCTTCCAAGAAGAGATGACTGCCATCGGTCAGAAATGGTATAGGGTCTCCTGCTTGGGCAGGGGGTTGGACTAGATGACCTCCAAGGTCCCTTCCAACTCTGCTATTCTATATTCAACGGAATGACTTGCCTTCAGAAGTTGTGGGAGCTTCATCTCTGGAAGCTTCCAAGAAGAGACTGGACTGCCATCTGTCAGGAATGGTGTAGGGTCTCCTGCTTGGGCAGGGGGTTGGACTAGATGACCTCCAAGGTCCCTTCCACCTCTGTTAATCTGTATTCCAACTCACGGGCACCTCGTTTGTTTCGTGGCTACCTTATATTGCAGCAATCTCCCTCATTAGTTGGTGCTGATTTACTCTGCGGTTGTTGTTTTTCAGGTGTCCCTGAGTTAAGCACCAAGCCACATTAGTATTTGGGATAAACAGTCGAGAGTGCTGTGCTTCACCTCGATTGCTGTAAAATGTGCTGCAAATTTTTTAATTTTTATGGAAGATGGCCTGCAGAATATAAAGCAGCAGATAACCTCCGTGAGTTTTAATGGCTACTCCATTGAGATGGTGGCGGATGAGACACACTGAAGGGTGTTAATTTTTAGGAGCCTTAGAGAGTTGCTCGTAATTCACGTCTCCCCCACTTCAATAAAGCACCCACTCCCCTAAAAGACAAGGCCGTTGGAGCTATAATTAAATGGAGGCAGGGGGAGGTAGTCAAGCCCACTGCCTGTCCCCTCCTCAATAGCTGAGGAGGGGCATCTGCCCAGGTTGGGTGAGACAAATTTAGTCCATTCTTTGAAGACTCCACACGCTTTAAATTGGGGGCCTCTGTAATTTTTTTCAGCATCTCATCAGTGACCCCAATTTGAGCTTATTTCAAGGCTTTAACAATGGGGTTATTATGTCTTCCTTGCCGAAGGCAATAATCGTGGTGGGGGTGTGATTGAGTGTGAGAGCAGTGAGCATGGACAGAGACAGAGAGAGATTGAGAGGAAGAGCGAGAGAGAGAGATTGAGAGAGAGGAAAAGAGATTGGGAGATTGAGAGAGAGGAAGAGAAGAAATAGATTGGGAGATTGAGGGAGGAAAAGAGAGAGAAGAAAAGGAGGGAACAGATTGAGAGAGGAGAAAAGGAAAAGAGATGGAGAGATGGAGAGAGAAAAAGAGATTGGGAGATTAAGGGAGGAAAAGAGAGAGAAAGAGAGATTGGGAGATTGAAAGAGAGGAAAAGAGTGGGGAAAAGATTGAGAAATTAAGGGAGGAAAAGAGAGAGAAGGGAAAAGAGAGGGTGGGAAAGATTGGGAGATTGAGAGAAAAAGAGAAGAAATAGATTGGGAGATTGAGGGAGGAAAAGAGAAGAAAAGGGGAACAGATTGGGAGATTGAGAGAGGAGAAAAGGAAGAGAGATTGAGAGATCGAGAGAGAGAAAGAGATTGGGAGATTAAGGGAGGAGAAGAGAGAGAAAAAGATTGGGAGATTGAAAGAGAGGAAAAAAGATTGGGAGATTGAGAGAGAAAAAGAGAAGAAATAGATTGGGAAATTGAGGGAGGAAAAGAGAGAGAAGAAAAGGGGGGAAGAGATTGGGAGATTGAGAGAGGAGAAAAGGAAGAGAGATTGAGAGAGAAAAAGAGATTGGGAGATTAAAGGAAGAAAAGAGAGAAGAATAGAGGGGGAAGAGATTGGGAGATTGAGAGAAGAGAAAAGGAAGAGAGGAGAGATTGAGAGATTAAGGGAGGAAAAGAGATTGAGAGGAAGAGAGAGAGAGGAAAAGCGATTGAGAGAGGAAAAAGAGAGAGAGAGAGAATATATATCATATTTTCTCCTTGAGAGCTTTAGAGAAGATACAGCAGTTCCTATCAAGGTTGGACCCTCTGATTGGGCGGCCATGGCAGGCTAAGAAATAATGCTCTTTTTGTGCATGATCTTCTGCTTCCATTCCAGAGCGGAGGAAGCAGGAAGCCTTCCTTCTGGAAACGGCCTCCCCTTTTCTAGACCAGGGGCTGCTCCATGCGTGGGCCATCAGCCACAAGGGTTCCTCCAGGCCTCAAGAACCACCGCTTCCCCTTCACCAGGAAAGACATTTTCTGGAAGATGACTCAGCCGCCGGGACACCAGGAGCATGGGGCCTGTTCCTGCCACCCCTCCCCGGTGCAGAGCGTCCACCAGACTCTGGACGAGATGGATTTTGAGAGAGGTACGGCCACCACGCTGGGAAAAGACGCATTGGGGAGCTTGCAGAGGCTCACCCTAAGGCAGGAGGCTCCAACCTTTGCAACTTTAAGTCTGAAGGACTTCAGCTCCCAGAATTCTCCAGCCAGCTTTGCTGGGAGCTGAAGTCCTTCAGACTTAAAGTTGCAAAGGTTGGAGACCCCTGGCCCAGGCCCTGACACTGACAGCTTTGCTGGCTGGAGAAGTCTGGGAGCTGAAGTCCTTCAGACTTAAAGTTGCAAAGGTTGGAGACCCCTGGCCCAGGCCCTGACACTGACAGCTTTGCTGGCTGGAGAAGTCTGGGAGCTGAAGTCCTTCAGACTTAAAGTTGCAAAGGTTGGAGACCCCTGGCCCAGGCCCTGACACTGACAGCTTTGCTGGCTGGAGAAGTCTGGGAGCTGAAGTCCTTCAGACTTAAAGTTGCAAAGGTTGGAGACCCCTGGCCCAGGCCCTGACACTGACAGCTTTGCTGGCTGGAGAAGTCTGGGAGCTGAAGTCCTTCAGACTTAAAGTTGCAAAGGTTGGAGACCCCTGGCCCAGGCCCTGACACTGACAGCTTTGCTGGCTGGAGAAGTCTGGGAGCTGAAGTCCTTCAGACTTAAAGTTGCAAAGGTTGGAGACCCCTGCCCTAAGGATTCCTGGTGGCCGTGAGTTCCAAGGGTAGGGTTATTTTTTAAAAAATCAAATTGCAAAACCAAAGACTTGTGTCTCTTCAACACACTTTTTGGGGTGTTCTTCCAAGTGTGGGGTTTTGCTTTACAAGAAAAAAAAAGAGTTCTAAAGTTCTCTATAAGTTTTCTGAAGTTCATATCAATCATCACCTTCGTTTAACGGCCACATAATCCCTCGCGGGGTGGAGTCTGGGACACTGAACGGAGCCAGCAGAGTGTTTTAGTGGCGGGATGCCCTTCCTGTCGCCAATGTGGGGTCTTGTTCAGCAGATACCTTCTCACTGTGCCCAGAGCAGAGTCTTTTAATGGCCGGATGCCCTTCCTGTCGCCAGTGTGGAGTTTTGCTCGGCAGATATATTCTCAGTGTGCCCAGAAAGAGAAATATCTGCCTCTACCTAGGATCGAACTCCTGATTGTTCAGGCTTTATTCTAAAGTTCCAATCAACAAGCCCTGCAGATTGCTAAGAGAATGTGAAGCAGAGGGAAAGAGGTCACATCTTTATATTTTTAGGAATGCTTTTCTTTTTAATTCCCCCTTTTTCTTTTTATTATTTTATCAAGTGGAGATTTTATTGAGCTCAAGAATTCATCCCTTTTTTTTTTTTAATATGAAAACAACGGATTGGTGGAAAGCTTGTAGCTGATTTTAAGGGTGTTTCTTATTCTGAATCCCAGCGAAAGGATGTAACCATGTTTACTTTTTTTTTTTTAATGGTTTGCGTAGGGATCTGGAATGCTGCACTGAATGGAGACCTAGAAGGGGTCAAGAGACACGTCCTGAGCCGTGGGAAACCAAATGAGCCAGATCCTTTTGGATACACAGCTCTGGTGAGTGGATTCAAGCGCAGGTAGGACAGTGATAGCATGGGCCCCCCAAAAAATTGGATATACCATGTTGCTGTTAGTTGCGAAGTCACGTCTGACCCATCATGACCCCATGGACAACATTCCTCCAGGCCTTCCTGTCCTCTACCATCCTCTGGAGTCCATTCAAGCTCATGCCTACTGCTTCAGGGACTCCATCCAGCCACCTCATTCTCTGCCCTCCATCGTTCCCAACATGAGGCTCTTCTCCAGGGAGTCCTTCTTCCTTCTCATCAGGTGGCCAAAGTCTTTGAGTTTCCTCTTCAGGATCTGGCCTTCTAAAGAGCAGCCAGGGTGGATCTCCTCTAGGACTGACCGGTTGGATGGCCTTGCAGTCCAAGGGACTCAATGCAGGAGTCTTCTCCAGCACCAGAGTTCAAAGCTCTCCATTCTTCCTTCTGGTCCAACCTTCACAGCCATCCATTGCAAGTGGGGAAACCATCACCTTGACTATCTATTGACTCTCGATCACCATTCCTATTTTTGTGTTGTTGTTGTTAGTTGCGAAGTCTCGTCTGACCCATCGCGACTCCATGGACAATGTTCCTCCAGGCCTTCCTGTCCCCTACCATCCTCTGGAGTCCATTGAAGCTCACGCCGACCGCTTCGGTGACTCCATCCAGCCCCCTCCTTCTCTGCCGTCCCCTTCTTCTTCTTTGGCCCTCCATCGTTCCCAGCATGAGGCTCTTCTCCAGGGAGTCCTTCTTCCTTCTCATCAGGTGGCCAAAGTCTTTGAGTTTCCTCTTCAGGATCTGGCCTTCTAAAGAGCAGCCAGGGTGGATCTCCTCTAGGACTGACCGGTTGGATGGCCTTGCAGTCCGAGGGACTCAATGCAGGAGTCTTCTTCTCCAGCACCATGCCCACTCCTGGTCCACTTCCTCAGCTTGAAATGAAGGGAAGTTTTTATAAAACTCCAGTGGGGGGGGGGGGGGGAGGTCTTTTAACACTTACGGTTGGAGGACCAGCGCCATATTTTGTTTTAAAATATTCTAAATTGACCTTTCTATGGAACAATTAAAACAAAAATTGCAAAGCCATAAAGTTAGCAGATTTGCAGCCTCTGAGGCCGTGCGCCCTAACCTTTTATTAGCCAACGCATTTCTTTATATCAGCACCAAGGGCTAACTTTATTATCTGTTAAAAATAGAAAATAGTTAATTTTGCCAGGCGCCAAATATGTGGCAACGCTAGGCTTGAATTTGTGGCTCGTTTTAGAACTGTAATTTTAAGACATTCTGAGACTGTTCTTAATGTCTGCATTAGTTACTGTGTTTTAAACTGTTTGTGTCTTCATGTGTTATGACCTGCGGTTACCACAAAACACTTTCTTATATACTAAGGGGGGACAGCTAATTAGCTGCCTGGTTGATTTATTTGCTATATAACTAAGGGTGTAGAAAAAAAATGCTTTAGATATAGTATGGAAACCTGAAAATGATTTATTTGTTAGTTGAAATCGTGTCCGACTCATCGTGACCCCATGGAGAACGTTCCTCCAGGCCTTCCTGTCCTCTACCATCCTCTGGAGTCCATTGAAGCTCACACCGACTGCTTCAGTGACTCCATCCAGCCCCCTCCTTCTCTGCCTTCTTCTTCTTTTGCCCTCCATCGTTCCCAGCATGAGGCTCTTCTCCAGGGAGTCCTTCTTCCTTCTCATCAGGTGGCCAAAGCCTTTGAGTTTCCTCTTCAGGATCTGGCCTTCTGAAGAGCAGTCAGGGTGGATCTCCTCTAGGACTGACCGGTTGGATGGCCTTGCAGTCCAAGGGACTCAGTGCAGGAGTCTTCTCCAGCCCCAGAGTTCAAAGGCCTCCATTCTTTGGCCGTCCGAAAAATAGTAACTCAAAACTTTCTTGACTGTCTAAACCAGAGGCGGTACATTTTTCAGAGCGCCCCCTTTTCTGTTTCCGCAGCATTATGCCAGTCGCAACGGGCATGAGGCCATCTGCCATTTGCTCCTGGGCCATGGCGCCTCCTGCAATGTCCGCACCCATGGCGGGGCCACCCCGCTCCATCGAGCGGCTTACTGTGGCCACACCGCAATCGCCAAGCTGCTGCTGGACCACGGAGCTGATCCGGCTGCCACGGATGACGATGGGAAGACCTGCCTGCACAAGGTGCGTGTGCGTGCGTAGGACAGCCCCAGTGGTCACTCTCCTTCCTTAAACAGATTGTTGGGGTCAGCATGGTGAAATTGTTAAACCAGCCAGAAGGTGCTGTGAAGCACTGCATTGTCAGGCAGTCTAGAGCCATGGTGCTCTGCCCACAGTTTGGTGGTCAGTTGGTCAAGGGCAGGGGTCTCCAACCTTTGCAACTTTAAGTTTGAAGGACGTCAGCTTTGCTGGCTGGAGAAGTCTGGGAGCTGAAGTCCTTCAGACTTAAAGTTGCAAAGGTTGGAGACCCCTGGTCAAGGGGACATGTGGTGGGATGGATCTTCCCTTACTCCCCTGTGATGGTTCTTCTCTCTTTCTCCAGGCAGCAGAGAATGGGCACCAGGAAGTCTGTGAGCTCATCATGCAGCAGCACCCTCAGCTGAGGCACCTGCGGGACAACAGCCAGAGGCGCCCTGGCGACTTGGTTCCGGCCAAGAATGAAGACCTGCGGAGGAAACTTTTAGATCTGTGATCTGTTGCTTGAAAAAGCTGCCTGTTCCTTAAGCCGTGTCTCCCTGTTGTGCCTTCTCTTCTGAAGTTAGAAAGGAGCAGCTGAACTGGAGTCAGTTTCTAAGTTGATCTAAAGGTAAAGGTTCCCCTCGCACACATGTGCTAGTCGTTCCCGACTCTAGGGGGCGGTGCTCATCTCCATTTCAAAGCCCAAGAGCCAGCGCTGTCCAAAGACGTCTCCGTGGTCATGTGGCCGGCATGACTCAACGCCGAAGGCGCCTGGAGCGCTGTTCCCTTCCCACCAAAGGTGGCCTCTATTTTTCTACTTGCATTTTTACATGCTTTTGAGCACTGAACCAGTTGTTAAACCAGTAGGATCCCACCACTGGCTTAATGGTTCTGCTCCATGAAGCCATCCTTCCAAGCAGCCTCCATGTTTCCAGCTCTCCACTTGGAACTGAACCCAGATGGATATTTCTTCCAACTTTCTTTCTTTCTTTCTTTCTTTCTTTCTTTCTTTCTTTCTTTCTTTCTTTCTTTCCTTCCTTCCTTCCTTCCTTCCTTCCTTCCTTCCTTCCTTCCTTCCTTCCTTCCTTCCCTCCCTCCCTCCCTCCCTCCCTTCCTTCTGATCCTGTCCACCATTAAACCAACTTTTCAAGCAGCCTCTGTGTTTCCAGTGTCTTTTTCCCCACTTGGAACTGAACCTGGATGGACATTTTCTTCCAACACTCTTTCTTTTCTTTTCTTTTCTTTTCTTTCTTTCTTTCTTTCTTTCTTTCTGTCTGTCCGTCCTTCCTTCCTTCCTTCCTTCCTTCCTTCCTTCCTTCCTTCCTTCCTTCCTTCCTTCCTTCCTTCCTTCCTTCTGATCCTGTCCACCATTATACCATCTTTCCAAGCAGCCTCTGTGTTTCCAGTGTTTTTTTCCCACTTGGAATTGAACCCAGAAGGACATTTTCTTTCTTTCTTTCTTTCTTTCTTTCTTTCTTTCTTTCTTTCTTTCTTTCTTTCTTTCTTTCTTCCTTCCTTCCTTCTATCCTTCCTTCCTTCCTTCCTTCCTCCCTTATGATCCTGTCCACCATTAAACCATCTTTCCAAGCAGCCTCTGTGTTTCCAGTGTCTTTTTCCCCACTTGGAACTGAGCCCACATGGACATTTCTTCCAACAAAATACATGCCTTATTTTCCAGGCTCTGATCTTTGTGTTTCCTTCCACTACTGTGACATGCTGCCCAGGGCACAGTCTTAATTTTAATATCCTAACTTAACAGGCCTCTTTCTTTTTTTAGACTTCAATCTGTCTCTGTGTGTGTGGTTTTAATGGAATTGTGCTCAAACAATCTGTTAGTTAGTGAAAGATGTTCTTACGTAACTTAATTTACTGGCCCCATTTTCCACCAATGATGGTAGCCTTCAAATCCTGGGTTAGTAAGAGATGTAGCAGGCAAGGGTTTTTTTTTTTTTTAATTGCTTTTAATCTATGAGCTGGAAACAAGGAGATCCCAAGTGCAAAAAAATTAAAGCCCAACTCATCCTCTTTGTTGCTCTTCTCTGAACTCTTTCTAGAGTCTCCACATGTTTTCTACATCGTGGCGACCAAAACTGAATGCCGTATTCAGGATGAAATCAGCAGGTTCTGAATGGGGATTTTGCAGTATCCTTCCACAGAACCGGTAGTAAAAAAATAAAATAAATTGAATTTCACCACTGGTTTGAACATAGACTGAACTTACGAACTAACCCAAGGCTGGTTTTGTTCAACACTCTCAACTAAAAACATCCTAATCAAAGGAAACGATAAACCGAAACTTTGGCCCCTCTAAGACGCCTAGCAAACATGTTGTGTGAACCGCATCGTGTAATTGTGACCTTCTCAGAAAAGCCAGTGGGAGAGTTGGGGATTAATACATCGGCTTGACATTTAAAGCAGAACATCCAGGGTTTGATTCCTGATCATTTGCTCCCGAAAGAAATCCTAACTTTCGGAGCAAAGTTTCGGAGAATTTTTCCGGCTCCGTTACACCAAGCTATGGCTTATCAGGGTTATGCAATTAGGCAGTCGTGTTTATAACATGGAGTGGGAATCTAGCCAGGGTAACTTCTGTTTCCCCTCCCAACTCCAGCGGCTCCTACGGCTGCCGTCGGCGTGCCTGCCTGATGAGAAAAACGGCCCGAAGGATTACGGCAATGCCAAAGTCAGGACTGTGTGTCACTGTGTCGGAGTTCGTATTACAGCTACCGATAGAAATAGACTCGCAAGGCTGAAATTCTATCCTCCGGCGCTCTTATGGCCTTGCCCTCCTTCTCTTCCCACTCAAAACAAAACTCCCCACTTGGCTTTCAACGACGGCAGGTATCTCGTTTCGAAAGCAACGCCGCTCCTTCCATAGGTGAGATTCGGGGAATAGAGGCGCAAAAGGAGGCGGCCTCCCGCTTCCGAGGCCCTTAGCGGTACGTGCCAGGTGCCTCCCCCCCCTCCCAGGTTGGTGACGTATCGCACTGCCATACCTGCCCTAAGAAGGAGGTGGGAGTTCACCTGTCACTGTCGGAGGTGAGAGATGCCAATGGCTAAACGTCGGGCTCTCCTTCGCTTTCCAACTGGCATCCCCATCGCACAGGCTGATGAATGGAGGCAGAGCCAAGCGGGGGGCATATGTTGACTTATTTTGGGATGCTCCTGGCACCGCCTGGGCATCTGCGCTCCTGAATTCAGCTACAGGAAGGAACAGCCTTGGTTTGTCTCAAAAAAAAAAACCCCAAAGCAGGCCTGGGAAGAGAGACCACCAGGAGACAACATGGCTACAGGCCGGGTTGGGAAAGAGAAAGGAGAGGGGGAGAGGAAAGGAAGACATCCTAAAAACATGACAAACTGCCAATTTCACCCCTGGTTCAAATCTAGTAAAAGTTGTTTAATTCAGTTATTGGGTTAAGAGTGTTGTGTGAATGCAGCCATTCAGTTCTTTAAACGTGAAGCCCTGCATGACTCAGGTATCCGTGTTCAAGGAATTCACATTTCCCATCATGCCTTTCCACTTCAGTCATCGGCACTCAGCAGAAACCCTGATGATGTCATAACCGCGTCATGATGTCATTCTACAACATCAACTTGATTCCCATTGGGCACCCAGGTTGTCAGCGGCACTTAGACTTATATACCTGCCCCATACATCCCTTAGACCGATACGCTCCCACAGAGAGGGCTTTCTCAGGGTGCCGTCGGCCGGACAATGCTGACTGGCGACACCCAGGGGAAGAGCCTTCTCTGTGGCGGGCCCTGCCCTTTGGAACGACCTACCCTCTGAATTACGCACCATCACCGACCTCCGCCTCTTCCGCCAATGTCTAAAGACATACCTTTTCCAACAAGCCGGCCTAGCCTAACCTCCCACGGGGACTTTTTAGAAAGTTTTAAATTGGATATTTTAACAATTGGGTTTTTAGCATAGGATCGGGATAATTTAATTTATATTTTAAATTATGTATTTATTTTTCTATTTTTGTATATTTTTAAATTTCCTGTGCGCCGCCCTGGGTCCTCTGTGGAGAAGGGCGGGATATAAATATAAATAAATAAATAAATAAATAAAATAAATAAATACCGCTTCACAGTGCTTTACAGGTCCTGCTAAGCGGTTTACAGAGTCAGCCTCTTGCCCCCAACAATCTGGGTCCTCATTTGACCCACCTCGGAAGGATGGAAGGCTGAGTCAACCTGGAGCTGGTCAGGATCGAACTCCTGGCTGTGGGCAGAGTTTGCCTGCAATGCTGCATTCTAACCCCTGTGCCACTATGGCCGTCCCTCCCTCCACACTTAGCCATGGCGCTTAGACTTATATACTGCTTCACAGCCCTGTCTGAGCAGTTTACAGAGTCAACCTATTGTCCCCCAACAATCTGGGTCCTCATTTGACCCACCTCGGAAGGATGGAAGGCTGAGCTGGTGAGAATCGAACCGTGATCAAGGCTCCTAAACTTCCTCCCCCTAAATTGACGTCTAATTCTATTAAGACGGCAGCCCTTCGACTGCATTCCGTAAGAAAATGTACCGTCTCCTATTTAAAACCACTCTTCTTCCCACTTCTGGCCCTGCAGGGAAGCCCAACAGCTGCAGCTCTTGGTCATCCTCCAACCCAGTCAGCAGCGTGGAAATAATTTGACATTTTATAAATGGGGAGTTTTGCAGAAACCTATATAAAATGAGACTTATTGCAAGTTTTCTCCAAACCAAAAAAAAAAAGGCACTTGATTCTCAGTTTTGTCTTTGGAATTAAAACTCCCAAGTGACGAGAATCATGTTCCTAAGACGGGGTGAGTCACCTTTTCAGGTGCACGACTGTGCATTGAATGCTCCTACATTCTCCATTACTCAGCCATAAATTTACAAATTGCTGTTCGCTAAGGGTAGAAGCAGCCTATTATGACAAATGTCACATTGCAAGCCTGACTACTAACTAGCTTGAGGAAGCTGAATTTTGGGACGGAGCTGCAGGAATCTGGAAACCTTGGGCCTTCTTGACGGGTTGGACTCTCAAGGTCTACCAAGATCACTAACAAGGGACTCGCCGGAGTCCAGAACGCACGCCATAACTCTGCCACAATGCCGGGAAAGCAACCTTGTTGATGTGTCAGAATGGTCAAACAATTGGCAACTCCAAGTCTCAACCAACAAATTGACCAACAAGTCAAATCTCAACCAACAAGTCGTATACATGGGCAACAAAAATTAGAACAACACACACAAGCTGGGCAGATATGACCTTGTAGGTGACCTTCTCTCTGTCAAGGACCTTAGTGTAGTCATCTCAAACGATCTAAGCCCCAGAGCCCACTGTAACAGCATTGCCAAAAAGGTTGTTAACCTAATCTTGCGATGCTTCTTCTCCGGTAATATTGTACTGCTAACCAGGGCATACAAAACCTTTGCAAGACCAATCCTCGAATGCAGCTCGTCTGCCTGGAATCCACACTGTATATCGGACATTAATACGATCGAACGAGTCCAGAGGTATTTCACAAGAAGAGTACTCCGCTCCTCTGCTCACAAGAGGATCCCTTAGGCCACCAGGCTCGAAATGTTGGGCTTGGCCAACCTGGAACTATGCCGCCTACGGTCTGACCTAAGTACACAAAATTGTCTGCTACAACGTCCTACCTGTCAAGGACCACTTCAGCTTCAACCTCAATAATACACGGGCAAACAATAGATACAAACTCAAGGTCAACCGCTCCAAACTCAATTGCAGAAAAAATGACTTCAGCCACAGAGGGGTCAACACCTGGAATACTCTACCTGACTCCGTTGTTACCTCCTCAAACCCCCCATAGCTTCAACCTTAAACTGTCTACCATGGACCTCACCCCATTCCTCAGAGGTCCGTCAAGGGGGCGTGCATAAGCGCACCAGTGTGCCTACCGTCCTTGCCCTACCGTCCCCATTTATTCGTACTCATTTCCTGTGTTCATGTCCATGTTTATACTTAGACCTGTCATCTTGCACATGTTTGACAAACTAAATAAAATAATAAATAAAATAAACAAAATAAATAAATAAAATAAAAATAAAATAAATAAAATAAACAAAATAAACAAAGTAAATAAAGTAAATAAAATAAAGTAAATAAAGTAAACAAAGTAAATAAAATAAATAAAGTAAATAAATAAAAAATAAAATAAAATAAAATAAAAAATTAAAAAATTAAAAATTAAATTAAATTAAAAAACAAATAAATAAAAAGAATAAATAAAAAATAAAATAAAGTAAATAAAGTAAATAAAATAAAGTAAATAAAATAAATAAATAAATAAATAAATAAATAAAGTAAATAAAATAAAGTAAAGTAAAGTAAATAAATAAAATAAATAAAATAAATAAAATGTTCCATGATATATGGCTTTTCCGGAAGGCCTTCAGCCACTTCTCTTGGGCTGATAGGAAAAGCCAATCCGGTTTCATCAAAAACTTGGCAAACTCCAATGGTTGAAATGTTGACTTAACGGCCTCTTCCCTCACTCCCCCGCCACCCTCTCTCTCCCCCTCCCCATCCCTCTGGATATGGGCACCCACTCGAGGCATTTAATGAAGTTATTTTAGCGGGCGTTACATGGCACTCCAGCAATCCAGTCGCTGGGCCCAAGTGGGTGCCGGAGGAGTTTTGGATGGCAGCCTAAATCCCCCCTTCCCCGGGACAGAATAAATGCAGCTGTCCAGGCAGGTCACTGGAGAGAGAGAGCACCACCACGGCTCTGGAAAGGGGGGACCATGGAGATACTCAGCATTCAGCAGTTGGTAAGACCGAGAGGAATTGGGTGGGTGGGTTGGGTGGGAGTCGACTGCAGATAATACACCGTATGATGAGCCATGGAGGGCAGTCTAGGCTAACGAAGAGAAGGATTAGGGGATGACGGGATAGCCACCTTCCCAATGCTTGGGGGGCTATCGTTGTGAAGAAGGGGTCAACCTATCTTCCAAAGTCCTTGAGGGCAGGACGGGAAGCCATGGGTGGAGAGATCCAACCTAGAACTTAAGGAGGAATTTCCTGACAGTGAGAATAATAAAGCAGTGGAACAGAAGTTGCCTTCAGAGGCTGTGGGTGCTTCATCCCTTTGGGGTCTTCGGGAAATGATTGGATAGCCCTTTGTCTGAAGTGGTGTAGGGTTTCCTGCCTAAGCAGGGGGTTGGACTAGAAGACCTCTGAGGTCCCTTCCCACTCTGTTATTCTAGTCTAGTCTAGACTAGTCTATGCATTCCTCTATTCTATTCTATTCTATTCTATTCTCTTATACTCTACTCTATTCATTCCAATATTCTATTCTATTCTATTCTATTCTATTCTATTCTACTCATTCCAATATTCTATTCTATTCTATTTTCTATTTTCTATATTCTACTCTACTCTACCCTATTCATTCCAATATTCTATTCTATTCTATTCATTCCAATATTCTATTCTACTCTACTCTATTCTACTTTCTATATTCTATTCTACTCTACTCTACTCTACTCTACTCTACTCTACTCTACTCTACTCTACTCATTCTAATATTCTATTCTGTTCTGTTCTGCTCTATTCTACTCTATATATACATTTTGAAAACTCAAATAATAATTCTGGGAATAAGGAGCGCCATCCATCTCTTTGCCCAGATGTGCCAGCCATTTGACCAAGATTCAGTAAAGTCTCCTGCCACGGACAAGGGTTGGACTTGAAGTCCTCCAAGATCCTTTCCAACCCTGTTCTTCTAATCCCAGTCCAAAGAAAAGTTCTTTTGAGTTTGCTTTGAGTAAGCAAAGCAGGGTGGAAGAGTGGCCCACTTGTAGATCAAGTCATAGAGCTGTTATGAAGGGAGGATGCAGAGAATTCTGGGATGGAGGCAGACATCCCCCAGGTCAAACTCGGTAGAAACCCTATCACCCAGGTCATGGTGGTCCCAAAGGGGCTTTTTCAGGAGGCAACTGGACTTTCTTGCTTTTTTCTTTTGAAGAGGTTTCGCTTCTCCTCCAAAAAGCTTCTTCAGCTCTGACCGGATGGTGGGGAATGGAAGGATTTATACTCCTTGAAGACAACTGGTCATTTGCAGCCTTTGAGAGGGTCGTTGAGGCCACTAGGAGGTTTACATGTGTCCTCAGGGTCACCTGAGTGGTGCAAATGATTCCTGTAGTCTGCAATTTTTCTCTCTGGAAATCCATTCCTCCTCCCACACCACTCAAAGGACGTTCATCCCAAATTGCATGGCTAAAAGTCTATGGAGATTCTCAATCCTCCAGCTCATGGTTGTCCCAAAGGGGCTTTTTCAGGAGGCAACTGGACATTCTTGGTTTTTTTTTTCTTTTGAAGACGTTTGGCTTCTCATCCAAGATGCTTCTTCGGCTCTGACTGGAGGGTGGGGAATGGAGAGATTTATATCCATAGAAGAGAAGGACCCTGAGGGCACAGATAAACCTCCAAGTGGCCTCAAAGACCCTCTCAAAGGATGCAAAGGATCAGCTGCCTGCAAGGAGTATCAATCCTTCCATTTCCCCACCATCTAGTTAGAGCTGAAGAAGCTTCTTGGATGAGAATCAAAACGTCTTCGAAAGAAAAAACAAGAAAGTCCAGTTGCCTCTTGAAAAAAAGCACTTGTGGGATCCCCCAGGTCTGTTAAGACTTCCGATGCCTGTTTTGAATACAATAATACAATAGCAGAGTTGGAAGGGACCTTGTAGGTCTTCTAGTCCAACCCCCTGCGTGGGCAGGAACCTTATACCATTTCAGACAAATGGCTATCTAACATCTTCTTAAAGACTTCCAGGGTTGGGGCATTCACAACTTCTGGAGGCAAGCTGTTCCAGAGGTTAATTGTTCTAACTGTCAGGAAATTTCTCCTTAGTTCTAAGTTGCTTCTCTCCTTGATTAGTTTCCACCCATTGCTTCTTGTCCTGCCCCCAGGTGCCTTGGAGAATAGTTTGACTCCCTCTTCTTTGTGGCACCCTCTGAGATATCGGAACACTGCTATCATGTCTCCCCTGGTCCTTCTCTTCATCAAACTAGACATACCCAGCTCCTGCAACCGTTCTTCATATGTTTTAGTCTCCAGTCCCCTAATCATCTTGGTTACTCTTCTCTGCACTCTTTCCAGAGTCTCCACGTCTTTTCTACCTCGTGGCGACCAAAACTGTATGCAGTTTTGGTTGCCACGATGTTTGCATCCCATTCATGGGAATTTGATTGATTCCAACTCTGATTCCAACATCTTCCCTCGCCAATCGGTGGCAGTGATATGTGAAACCAGCTTGGTTTAGTTTCATGCACTGTATTGTTAGGAAACACAGCAGGAAACACAGTTCATCCCTTTTTTTGGCTTCCCTTGCTTCCTGATTGCCACTGAGGAAGAAGCTGAAACTGAAGACAGAAGAAGAATCCTTGTTTTGACTGACTGTAAGATAACTGTGGTTTTGGTGAAGGACTGTTTATTGTTGGAGGAGTTAGTATCACTGTTTGGAAGAAGTATTTTAGTTACTCCAAGAGTAAAGACTATTTATTTTTCTACTATCAGTGTTTGAGAGTTCTTGTGTGGTTTAAGCCAGGGGTCTCCAACCTTTGCAACTTTAAGTGCGAAGGACTTCAGCTTTGCTGGCTGGAGAATTCTGGGAGCTGAAGTCCTTCAGACTTAAAGTTGCAAAGGTTGGAGACCCCTGGTTTAAGCAACGTATCTCTTGCTGTCCGGTGTATTGCACTATTCCGCCTGTTGTTTTTTCCCCAATGGGGGTGTTTTACGCCTAACATGTATGAACCCAGAAAACAGGTTCATGAGAAAGTTGGCTAAATACATTATGGGAATGCAGGCAGGCACTTCTCAAATTTCATTTTTGTCTTCAAGCACAGATCTTTCTTCTTCTTCTTCTCCTTCTTCTCCTTCTCCTTCTCCTTCTCCTTCTGAGATTGCTTCCCGCTCCCATAGAAGCCTCTGTGTTCCTCTCCCTGTGCCAATTTAGCTGATGCGTGCATGCACTAAATTCTTGCCCAGTGAGGCAAAGCCAAGGCGCATGAGGAATGTACCAGAAAACTGGGTCATTACAGTAACCGGAGCAAATCTCAGCCTTGGGCCAAGAAGGGGAGCAGAATTGCTCACCAAAACTTAAAAGGCTTTTTCCTCACGCGGGAAATGCAGAATTAAAATCACAAATACGCAGCCATCCGCATTCAGGCTTGGGAATGTGGCACCCCTGTGAAAACGTAGGGGTTGAAATCCAGGATCCCTTTTTAAAAACTTTTCTGTTGAATCTGTCAGGAAGGGTGTAGGGTCTCCTCCTGCTCAGGCCTGGGGGGTTGGACTAGATGACCTCCAAGGTCCCTTCCAACTCTGTTATTCTATATTCAATGGAATGACTTGCCTTCAGAAGTTGTGGGAGCTTCATCACCGGAAGGTTCCAAGAAGAGACTGGACTGCCATCTGTCAGGAATGGTGTAGGGTCTCCTGCTTAGGCGGGAGTTGGACTAGATGACCTCCAAGGCCCCTTCCAACTCTATTATTCTATATTCAATGGAATGACTTGCCTTCAGAAGTTGTGGGAGCTTCATCTCTGGAAACTTCCAAGAAGAGACTGGAGTGCCATCTGTCAGGAATGGTGTAGGGTCTCCTGCTTAGGCAGGGGTTGGACTAGATGACCTCCAAGGCCCCTTCCAACTCTGTTATTCTATATTCAATGGAATGACTTGCCTTCAGAAGTTGTGGGAGCTTCATCACCGGAAGCTTTCAAGAAGAGACTGGACTGCCATCTGTCAGGAATGGTGTAAGGCAGGGGTCTCCAACCTTTGCAACTTTAAGTCTGAAGGACTTCAGCTCCCAGCTTTGCTGGCTGGAGAAGTCTGGGAGCTGAAGTCCTTCAGACTTAAAGTTGCAAAGGTTGGAGACCCCTGGTGTAAGATGTCCTCCTGCTTAGGCGGGGGTGGGGGGTTGGACTAGATGTCCTCCAAAGTCCCTTCCAACTCTGTTAATCTGCACCTGTGCCTTAACAATGGGCACCTCTCCTGCGCTGGAGCGGAGATCTGGGATTCTGCATAAAACGTAGGGGATTTTTAATTTATGCTGCGATGGATCCGTTTTCTGGCTGGTAATGAATCATATTTTTTTGCCAGTAGCAAGTGACGAATTTCGTGATGAATAATGTATATTAAATAGTTGAGTAAAATTTCATCCTGTATTCCTCACCGGTTCGGTGTGCCTTCTCAAACTTTTGGCGAAGATCAATATTGTAGTAGATTAGAACCTGGCTGTCAGGTTGCTCTAATTGGTTGGAGAGCTTTGGGTTGTCTGAATCCATCTCCCCAAAGGAGGTACGTCAGTTTGGGCAATTCTAAACTCGGCTCAGGGGCTAAGACGTTGAGCTTGTCGATCAGAAAGGTCGGCAGTTCGGCGGTTCGAATCCCCAGCGCCGCGTAACGGAGCGAGCTCCCGTGCCTTGTCCCAGCTTCTGCCGACCTAGCAGTTCGAAAGCACGTCAAAAATGCAAGTAGAACAATAGGAGCCACCTTTGGTGGGAAGGGAACAGCGTTCCATGCGCCTTTGGTGTTTAGTCATGAAGGCCACATGACCACGGAGACGTCTTCGGACAGCGCTGGCTCTTCGGCTTTGAAATTGAGATGAGCAACGCCCCCTAGAGTCGGGAACAACAAGCACATATGTGTAAGGGGAAGCTTTACCTTTACTTTAAGCTAGGCTCCGATAGAATGGTAGCTTGTGGTCCAGTGTCTGTGAGAACATTGTCAATTGACTCAGGCCACGGGTGTCAAACTTGATTGCAGTGAGGGCCGCATCAGGGTTGTGTTTGACCTCAGCGGGCTGGGGTGGGTGTGGCCAGGTTGGGCGTGGCTAGCATGATGGCACTCACCTTGGGGGTGCCAGTTTTAGTACTAGATCTATGCCTGGTGGCACCATCTTGATTTTCTGTTCTGCATGTGGACAGATTGTTTTAAACCAACCTACGCCGTGTGGAGCACAAAAATCTTTTTACTATCGAACCGATAGTAATGGCGGCTGGAGCCCACCCTTGGCTTTGCCAGCAAAAACGGCCTCCCGCAACCCTCTGCCAGCGAAAATGGAGCTGTGGGTGGGTGGGTCCCACTTGTGGTCCTCTCAAGGTCCATTTTCACTGGCAGAGGCACCACAGGGCGGTCCTTCACTGTTTCTAAGGTGGCTCTGCAGCCCAGATTTAAGGACCTTGCGGGCCGGATTCGGCCCCCCTGGGCCTTGAGTTTGACACCCGTGACTCTAGAACAGGGGTGGGCAAACTTTGCAACTTTAAGTCTGAAGGACTTCAGCTCCCAGAATTCTCCAGCTAGCAAAGCTGTCAGTGTCAGGGCCTGGGCCAGGGATCTCCAACCTTTGCAACTTTAAGTCTGAAGGACTTCAGCTCCCAGACTTCTCCAGCCAGCAAAGCTGTCAGTGTCAGGGCCTGGGCCAGGGGTCTCCAACCTTTGCAACTTTAAGTCTGAAGGACTTCAGCTCCCAGACTTCTCCAGCCAGCAGGAGCTGAAGTCCTTCAGACTTAAAGTTGCAAAGGTTGGAGACCCCTGCTCTAGACGGTTGTGTGAAATGCCGGAATACTGGTTGCTTGTTGGTTTGGATGCGACACACTCTGTGACTAGCAATGTTTTGGTTATCCTGGATTTGGGGTTGCCCGTGTGACTGTGAGCCCATCCTCCACGTCCCATCCGTCTTTTCTCTCTGCATCCCAGGGTTGAATGTTCTCTGCCTAGATATGTGGGCTCTATGAGTTGACTCAATCATTTAAAGGGAGGCTTCATAGCTGCGCGTTTGTGGTTGCCCGGAGGCAAATGCGTGAAGAACGGTGAGCTGCAGAGGATGTGAATTAACTAGGTTTCCATTCCCAGGAGCAGACCTGTTTATCTGCTTGCGCAACGCATGGTGTTCTCTTTAAAATCGAACTTCCAGCCATCCTCTTCCAGCTGCTGGGCAATTTCGGCCTTGTTCCCTAAATGTCCTCTTCTAACGTGATTAGATCAGAGGGAAATAGGAGGAAGTTGTTTCTGCTTCAGCACATTAGAAGAAGCCCGTCTATGTGGCCCCATGTGCGAACGAGGCCATCTGCTTGGAAAGACGATGCTCATAGTCCTCAGGGAGGTGTTTCCACTGAGCCTCCTTCTCGGTCAGAATTCGAACCGAGCTCTTTTGCCAACTCTTTCTCTTATTAGTGGCTCCTTAGCTCCAACAACTGCTCCCTGTTGGGGCCCTAAGAAGCCCGGGTGGGAAGGCAAGGCGTGGCTAAGAGGGGAGAAGGGAG
>CM077653.1:30848683-31068683 GCA_039707465.1 Rhabdophis nuchalis | reverse complement strand
CTGCCCTTCGGCTACCCCGACTGGAAATGTGACCGGACACTGACACTCCATCGTGTTTACGTAGAGTGTTCGCATCCCAAAGCCTGCCCTATAAATAGAAGTTGCTTCGTCTGCGGGCCGGAGGAACGCTGGCATGGGTGGCAGGTCAGAGTTGGAGCTGGCATCGTTCTCCCGGCGAGGGAGGGGCACCGTTTCGATGGGCTGCTCCCCCCCCCCCGCAGAAGCCAAATTGCCTCGGTCAATTTGGGCCTTGGAGACAAGATGGGTGAAAGGACGGAGAAGTGGGCGCAGGGAAGATCAGCTGGCCTTCGGGAGTGGTGGAAGCTCCATTGCTGGAAGCTTTCTAGAAGAGACTGGGCTGGCATCCGTCAGGAATGGTGCAGGGGTGTCCTGCTTGGGTGGGGTGGGGGGTAGGACTAGATGACCTCCAAGGTCCCTTCCAACTCTGTTATTCTATATTCAATGGAATGATGTGCCTTCAGAGGTTGTGGGAGCTTCGTCCCTGGAAGCTTTCATGAAGAGACTGGGCTGCTGTATTTCAGGAATGGTGTAGGGGTCTCCTGCTTGGACAGGGGTTGGACCAGATGACTTCCAAGGTCCCTTCTGTTCTACTGGTACAAGGTCCTTTCCAACTCTGTGAATCTGCTAAAGCTTGCCTTCAGAAGTTGTGGGAGCTTCGTCCCTGGAAGCTTTCACGAAGAGACTGGGCTGCTGTATTTCAGGAATGGTGTAGGGGTCTCCTGCTTGGACAGGGGTTGGACCAGATGACTTCCAAGGTCCCTTCCAACTCTTATTCTGTTCTACTGGTACAAGGTCCTTTCCAACTCTGTGAATCTGCTAAAGCTTGCCTTCAGAAGTTCTGGGAGCTTCATCCCTGGAAGCTTTCTAGAAGAGACTGGACTGCCGTATGTCGGAAATGGTGTAGGGGGTCCCCTGCTTGGGCGGAGGGTTGGACTAGATGACCTATAGGGTCCCTTCCAACTCTGTTAATCAGTATCTGTATCTATGGCATTCCATTGTTTGCCCTAAAAACTAGAAACCAAATGGGCGGGCGTGGCCAGCTTGTAAAATGTGGTGGAATTCACTTAACAATGCTCTTGCTTAGCAACCCAAATGTTGGCTCAGGAACTCTGACATTTGAAGCACGCAAGTCTTAAAGCTGTCAAGTGACAAGACCCTCGCACCCGTAACCCTTTAGAAAAAAAAAACCCCAGGGGTGTTCAAAGTTGACAGCTTTAAGACTTGTGGACTTCAACTCCCAGAATTCCTCCTCTCGCTCTTCCTCTTGATGGTGGGCGGACGGGCGGAGGGAGGGAGCTGGAACCGGTTCTAAACAGCCCTGGAGATTTGTGGAACCTCTTCTATAGGAGAGCTTAGAACTGGCAGGAAGCCACCCCTGGGGCACGAGCATGTGTGCTATCCCACGTGCATGCACACTTTTGGCACCCGAGCCAAAAAAAGGTTCGCCATTCCTGTTCTAGAGGAAATCGATTCCATCCACCATCATCCCCAACCCGTCAAAGTATTCCCAGAGGTGATGGGCACCGGAACCCCAACACGGGTGACAGCTGTGGGGCCGGAGCCCCTCCGTCTCTCCTGCCTACGATGCCTCTGTGCTTGTTTACTTCTATAATTTATGTCCTGTTGCTCCACCACAAGGCCCATCCCCAGCCGTTGACAAGGCTGGCGTCTGATTTAAAACACAATTAAAATGACACGACAACGCAACCAACCGGAAATAATTCATGAGCCGCCGTCACGTTAAAAATGCACGAGGAGCCGGAATTAAAATAAGAAGAAGAATAACAAAATGCGATTGGAATTGTTTTCTACCTTCATCTCAAGGCCGGCAGCCAGGAGAAGGAAAAGCTGGGAATGGAACGCATAACACAATTTCTGTAATTTCTGTCATTCCACTGGCCAGCCTTGGCAGGTAGACTTCGTCTGACTCTGGAGGTTTTGTTAGCCCGTCTGGTTGGTGACTGTGGATGGTCCAATTTTTCCCTGCAACGGTTTTTTTTTTTTTGCGGTTTCTCCTTAAACCGACTCAACAAGGGTGTGTAGTTGCGCCTAGTATTAGCAACTCGTTGCTCGCTTTTCTGTTCACGTAACTCTCTAAAATAAGAGCTGAGTCCAGGGGGGTCAAACTCGATTTCATTGAGGGCCACGTTGGGGGTTGTGTCTTACCTTGTGGGGGGGGGGGGAGAAGATGGTGTGTGACCTGCTCGACATCACTTGTGTCGGTGAGGGGGGAACCTGTGGGGAACAAGTGCTACAGGGGTCGGCAACCTTGAACACTCAAAGAGCCACAAAAGTCCTAACCGGAAGCTCCCCGTTCAGTTGTGGAGCCAACCGGAAGTCCGGTTCCCCCACCATGGAGTCTCTTCCTGGCATGCTGTTCTTTCCCCCCTCTCAATCGGAAGCTCCTCTCAAAATTGTGGTGCCGACCGGCAACAGGGAGCCACAGCAGAGGGATGAAGGAGCCACATGCGGCTCCAGAGCCACAGGTGATTGACCTGTGCCTCAGACGCTCCCTCACTCTCATTATAATCTTCCTTCCTTCCTTCCTTTTCTTTCCTCTTCATCCTTTCTCTCAGACCCTCTCTCATTATAATCTCCTTCCTTCCTTCGTTCCCTCCCTCCCTCCTTCCTTCCCTTTCCTCTTCATCCTTTCTCTCAGACCCTGTCTCTCATTATAATCTCCTTCCTTCCTTCCTTTCCTTCCTTCCCTTTCCTCTTCATCCTTTCCCTCAGACCCCCTCTCTCATTATAATCTCCTTCCTTCCTTCCTTCCTTCTTTCTTCTTTCCTCTTCATCCTTTCTCTCAGATCCTCTCTCTCATTATAATCTCCTTCCTTCCTTCCTTTCCTTCCTTCCCTTTCCTCTTCATCCTTTCCCTCAGACCCCCTCTCTCATTATAATCTCCTTCCTTCCTTCCTTCCTTCTTTCTTCTTTCCTCTTCATCCTTTCTCTCAGATCCTCTCTCTCATTATAATCTCCTTCCTTCCTTCCTTCTTTCTTCTTTCCTCTTCATCCTTTCTCTCAGATCCTCTCTCTCATTATAATCTCCTTCCTTCCTTCTTTCTTCTTTCCTCTTCATCCTTTCTCTCAGATCCTCTCTCTCATTATAATCTCCTTCCTTCCTTCTTTCTTCTTTCCTCTTCATCCTTTCTCTCAGATCCTCTCTCTCATTATAATCTCCTTCCTTCCTTCCTTCCTTCTTCTTTCCTCTTCATCCTTTCTCTCAGATCCTCTCTCTCATTATAATCTCCTTCCTTCCTTCCTTCTTCTTTCCTCTTCATCCTTTCTCTCAGATCCTCTCTCATTATAATCTCCTTCCTTCCTTCCTTCCTTCTTCTTTCCTCTTCATCCTTTCTCTCAGATCCTCTCTCTCATTATAATCTCCTTCCTTCCTTCCTTCCTTCTTCTTTCCTCTTCATCCTTTCTCTCAGATCCTCTCTCTCATTATAATCTCCTTCCTTCCTTCCTTCCTTCTTCTTTCCTCTTCATCCTTTCTCTCAGACCCTCTCTCTCATTATAATCTCCTTCCTTCCTTCCTTCCTTCTTCTTTCCTCTTCATCCTTTCCCTCAGACCCCCTCTCTCATTATAATCTCCTTCCTTCCTTCTTTCTTCTTTCCTCTTCATCCTTTCTCTCAGACCCTCTCTCTCATTATAATCTCCTTCCTTCCTTCCTTCTTTCTTCTTTCCTCTTCATCCTTTCTCTCAGATCCTCTCTCTCATTATAATCTCCTTCCTTCCTTCCTTCTTCTTTCCTCTTCATCCTTTCCCTCAGACCCCCTCTCTCATTATAATCTCCTTCTTTCCTTCCTTCCTTCCTTCTTTCTTCTTTCCTCTTCATCCTTTCTCTCAGACCCTCTCTCTCATTATAATCTCCTTCCTTCCTTCCTTCCCCTTTCTTCTTTTTCTTTCCTCTTCATTCTCTTTTCTTCTTCCTTCCCCTCTTTCCTTCTTTTTCCTTCCTCGCTCTCTTCCCATCTTCCCTTCATTTTCTTTGTCTTTCCTCTTTCTCCTTTCCTGTCCCCTTCTTTTATGCGGAAATGCAAAAGGGAAAACATTTCTTTTTTCGTTTGGTTTGTAGTTTGGTTTGATAGCCCTCTGCCAGCAAAAGCGCAGCTTGGGGTGGGCGCACATCAGTGGTGGATTCCTACCGGTTTGGATCGGTTCGGCTGAACCAGTCGTAGTTTGGCATCCTGGGTCGCTGGAATCGGCAGGAACCCAGGGCTGCCACGTCCCAGAACCGATTTCTCCTAGCGGCGCCATCTTGGGTTTGGCTTCTGCCCATGTGCAGAGCAATTTTTATTGCTCTGCGCAGGCACATGGCCCATTCATGAGCAAACTGGCAGTAGTGACCTTTGCCGCAAGTGGTGGCCCCCCAGGCCCCATTTTTGCCAACAGAGGCACCGTGGGCCAGTCCTTTGCTGTTTCCAGGGTTGCCCCCATGGGCCAGATTTAAACACCCTGCGGGCCTGATCTGGCCCACAGGCCTTCAGCTAGACACCCCTGGTTTAGTCCCTTGCATCCAGTGCAGAGGTGCTATTCAGCTGGTTCTGACCAGTTCTGGAGAACCGGTAGTGGAAATTTTGAGTAGTTCGGAGAACTGGTAAATACCACCTCTGGCTGGCCATGCCCCCATCTCTTCTCTTTCTCCCGAGTCCCAGCTGATCAGGAGGGAATGAAGATTTTACAGTGTCCTTCCCCTGCCACGCCCACCAATGCATGCCACGCCCACCAAGACATGTCACGCCCACCAAGGCACGCCACGCCCACAGAACCAGTAGTAAAAAAAATGGAATCCCACCACTGATTCAGTGACTGGATCAGGCAGTTCAGCTTGTTAACTTTTTAACCTTCATTTGATGTTTTATTTGTGGGGCTGATCTGCATATTCCGAGCAACAGCATCATTTCCACAATCAGGCAAATATGTCATTTGCATCGGCAAACGATATGGATGGATGCAAAATGTCATTTGGGATTTCACAGACACCTTTGGCTCGCCAATTAGCTTGCTGAATGCCTGCATCACACAAGCAACAGAGTGTTTTGCTCTCGTTTCTGATGAAGGGCCACTCGGTGTGCCTTGTTTTCACACAACACCCCAAACTGGGTCAGATTAAAAAACCCAGATGTTTGCCGCATTTGATCAGGGCCAACTTAAATGGCGAACGAATGAATTCAGTGAAGGTGACGTATATTGTCTGAATGCGGCCTTCCTTGCTTTCTGAATGCCAGCGAGGAAGGGTGTGGGTGTGATGGAATTATTGTTAATGAACTTAATAATTCAGTTGCTCATCTCAATTGCATGATTCCGGGTGGCTAATAAAATAAAATCAATATGCTGCCACTACGTAGAGTAGAATAACAGAGTTAGAAGGGACCTTGGAGGTCTTCTAGTCCAACCCTGCTTAGGAAGGAAACCCTACACTACTTCAGACAAATGGTTATCCAATCTATTCTTAAAGACTTCCAGTGTTGGGGCATTCACAACTTCTGGAGGCAAGTTGTTCCACTGATTAATTGTTCTCACTGCCAGGAAATTTCTCCTTAGTTCTAAGTTGCTTCTCTCCTTGATTAGTTTCCACCCATTGCTTCTTGTCCTGCGCTCAGGTGCCTTGGAGAATAGTTTGACTCCCTCTTCTTTATGGCACCCTCTGAGATATCGGAACACTGCTATCACGTCTCCCCTGGTCCTTCTCTTCATCAAACTAGACATACCCAGTTCCTGCAACCGTTCTTCATATGTTTTGGTCTCCAGTCCCCTAAACCTCTTGGCTGCTTTTCTCTGCATATATATACATATATATGTATATACACACACATCTATATCTTTCTTTTCTTTCTTTCTTTCTTTCTTTCTTTCTTTCTTTCTTTCCTTCCTTCCTTCTTTCTTTTTCTTTCTTTCTTTCTTTCTTCCTTCCTTCCTTCCTTCCTTTCCTTTTCTTTCTTTCTCCTGCCTTCTTTCCTTCTTCCCTCCCTCTTGAACTGCCTTCCTAATTGTCTGTGCCATGGATATTCTCCATCCTCCATGTCACGGTTGTCCCAAAGGTGCTTTCTCAAGAGGCCACTGGATTTTCTTCCTTTTTCCCTGAAGACGTTTTGCTTCTCCTCCTAGAAGCTTCTTCGGTTCTACGGAACTCGAATAAGCTTCTTGGATTAAAAGAAAAAAAAAAGCGAAACGTCTTCAAGGAAAAAGAAAGCTCCAAATGGCCTCTGGAGAAAGCCCCTTTGAGGCCACCTTCCCAGTTGCCTTTTTAAAATCCAATATCTGGATTCCACTTCTGGGGAATTCTGGGAGTTGAAGTCCAGACATCTTCAAGTGGACAAGGTTGAGAAACCCTGCCTTAAGAGTTTCCCGTTCCTGAGCAAGAAAGATATCATTGGCTGTCAGTCTCCCAGGGGGCGGGAACCTTAGCTAACTTTGTAGGCTGTCTGTCTTTGGAGTCCCAAGCTTGGTTGACTCTTGCTGGGTGATGATGTAATGAAAGGTCTTTGGGAGATCCCTATTATGGCTCTGCCTGAAAGAGGAAGATCTTTGTTATGTAGAATAGACCTTAGTGGCCGACTGACAAGGTGAGGGGTGGGGAGGAAGCTGCAGGGAGCTGCTTTGTCTTTAAAAGGTGTTTCTCCTTTTAGGTTTTTAGCGCAGGAATACAGTTGTTTAATTTGATTTTATATATTTATAATGTTTCTATGTTTGCATTCTTTTTAATCTCCTGTGCACCGCCCCGAGTCCCTTCGGGGAGAGGGAGCGGTCTACAAATTAAACTTGATTGATTGATTGATTGATTGATTGATTTCACATCCAGGGAAATATCATATTCTGCCTTTTTTAAAATATTTCCTAAAATATTTCCTTTTTCTAGGAGAAGGGGTGGGTACTAAACTTCCTACACAAGTAACCGAGAAGTAACTGCAACCACCGACCAAGAAAGCAATATTAAAAGAATTGCTGATAGAATGAATCAACACTCATTAGCTCCAGAACTAAACCAATTGTATTGCCAAAATATTATTTTAACATGATGGGCCGCCTGCGAGGGCTGATGAATTAATTAGGTGGCCAAAAGTAGAATACCAGCAAGAGGGCATCTGCTGAAAAATGCCACCTGTCTCTTCCCCAATAAGTTTATGCCAATTCTCTCCCCCCGTCCCCATCCACCCCTCCTTTCCAACTGCTGTTTTCTATTTCTATTTCCTGGCTGGGCTCACATGTCAACTATTTGGGGAAACAAATCATCCCCTTCTTTATTAAGGCTGACAATGTTTTGTTTTTAATTTCGGCAAACTTCTGGATACCTTCAGTTCGCTCCAATTTATCCAGGGTGGATAAAAATGGATGATTTTTTTAAAAATAAATTAAAAAAAATTGGATGTTTTTTAAAATTTAAATCGGATTTTTTATGGTTATTCATTTTATTTTAATAAAACATTTTCGGAGTAAAAATCCATCTAAATATAGTTTTAAAGATACATTAATATCGTAATAATATTAAATAATATTATTCAGCATGAAATGGAGCTTAGCGATGTAGCATGGGAGGCAGTGCATTCTGCAATATTGGGACGGTCGGTGAATCAATAGTGGGTCAGAGCTGACAGCTGCTCTTAAAAAATTAGGATTTAAATTGAGTTGATTTAAATCAAGCTTTTTTCCTAGTGATTTAAATCACTAGGAAAAAAATCATGGTTATTTAAATCACAATTTAAACCATTTGGAAAAAGTTGTGGTTATTTAAATCATGATTTAAATCATGATTTAAAACACTAGGAAAAAGTCATGGTTATTTAAATCACAATTTAAATCACTAGGAAAAAGTCATGGTTGATTTAAATCATGATTTAAGTCACTAGGAAAAAGTCATGGTTATTTAAATCACAATTTAAATCACTAGGAAAAAGTCATGGTTGATTTAAATCATGATGCAAGTCACTAGGAAAAAGTCGTGGTTGATTTAAATCACAATTTAAATCATGATTTGAATCACTAGGAAAAAGTCATGGTTGATTTAAATCACAATTTAAATCATGATTTGAATCACTAGGAAAAAGTCATGGTTGATTTAAATCATGATTTAAGTCACTAGGAAAAAGTCATGGTTATTTAAATCACAATTTAAATCATGATTTAAATCACTAGGAAAAAGTCATGGTTGATTTAAATCACAATTTAAATCATGATTTAAATCACTAGAAAAAAGTCATGGTTGATTTAAATCACAATTTAAATCATGATTTAAATCACTAGGAAAAAAAGTCATGGTTGATTTAAGTCACTAGGAAAAAGACGTGGTTGATTTAAACTTGATTTAAATCAAATCCACCCTGTTCCTAGAAGCCACCTCTCCCCCACCCCGTTCGGGGTGTTAAAATGCCTCGGAAGGCCTCGCACGACCCACAGCCTCCTTCTTTGTGACCGTTTCCCTCTCTGGTCTCCTTCCGTAGGTAAGTGAGGAACGGCCCGAAGAGAAAGTCGGCTGTTTTGCAGCACGCACGAGAGGCACAGCCTGGGAGCCTGAACGTTGGCGCTCCGGTCCGGCTGGGCCCTGGTGGGAATCGGTGGAAAGAGAGAAGCAGAAAGCGGAAGATGAGAAGAAGAAAAAGGTGAGCCGTTTTGTTGTGGCCCGCTAGCGGCCAGCAGAGCTGGTGGCAGATTCAGACAGTGAGGAGGGTTGGGGAGGAAGATGGGCCACTCCTGGAGTCTGGGGAAGGCTCTGAGGAGGGCTCTGTGTCGGAGGCAGAGAGGGGTCCAGGGCCGTATGCCAGTTATCAGCTGCCTTCGGAGTCAGACATCAGTGAGGCAGAAGAACAGCTGGAGCCTGTTCCCAGTATGCGCGTGCACAGAGTTGCCAGAGGAAGGGAACAGCTAAACAACAGGGGTCAACTTAGGAGTAAGGCCACAGGGGGATGGTGAGTGGCCCCTCCAAGAGGGAATAAAAGAGGAGCAGCAAGGAAGTGGAGTTTGCAGGAGACCATGAGTTCATTCCTGCATTCTTGCCAACTATTGAAAGATCTCGTCCTGGCCACTGTCCAAGCCTGATCAAGGTCGGTCATTGGAAACTCTCTTGAAAGACTGTGGGAGAGGAAAGACTTTGCTGGAGAGGAATTCACTGTGAATTAAATAAAAGGGGTTTATCGGGACGAGGACTCGGCTTCGTGCTGCTGGGGAAACTTAGAACACCTAATGGGTGTGGCCATGTTGGGCATGGCCTACTCGGTCTCCTGTGCCACGGTGGCGCAGGGGAGTTTTCACCCACCCCAGGCTCCAGAGGCTTTCCTTCAAAGGCCCTCTGGAGGCCAGAAACCAGCCCATTTCCAGACATCAGGGAGGCCTGTTTTTTTGCCCTCCCAGAGTGGAATCTTTGTAGGAAGCCTGCTTTGGATTATCCTCGTTGAGGAATCACTTGGGCCCTGGAAGCCTTATAAAAGGTTACCATCCTCCGACTGACCTCTAGAGGGCAGCAAAGAGACCCAGCATGCCGATTCCTTCCCTCTAGGGGGCCCTTCTAGAGATCTGCAGCTCAGAGCTGGCGTCCCGATTTTACAACGGTGCAGCGAGCTCATTCTTCCTCACGTTGATGCCGCCGCTGTCTTTTTCCAGCTCGAGGCCCTCAATAATGCCAGGTTGAAGATTGACACCTTGGAAGATTTGGCGGCCCTGGTCGAGCATCGCAAGCAGAAGAAGAAAAAGTGTAAGAAAGTGGTCCTCCCCAAACCACAGGAGCCGGAAAATATTGTGAGTATTCTGGAAGGTTTCTCAAACGTGCAGAACCTTGATAGGGCATCTTCAGCCTGTTTGGGAAGGGGTCCGGCTGCCCCGAAAGATCCAAGTGTCCCGCTCGGAGATGAAATTAGATCTGGCCTCGAGCATCCTGATTAGACAGTGACAAGGACTAAAAATGCCTTCGCTTATCGGAGTTAATATTAGATACTAATAATAGACACATATTAAGTATATGGGGGTGCAGATAATTAACACTCTGAACTGGTCTCTCCACACGTCATCCTTCGTGAGACGCTCGCAAACCAGCCTCTGCATCCGATGAGGAGAGCATATCTTTCTACAGAGCGTTTTAACAAACGGCATCCTTGTTTGGTTTGGTGGCAGCAGCGCCTCAGATAGAAAGTCCCTACAGAGAGTAGTGAGGACAGTGGAGAAGATTATAGGACGCTCGCTTGCCATTATTCAGGATGCTGCTTATAAGCGCTCTTTATACGTATTTTCCAGATTAAGCGCAATTTCATCTCCTCCTTGGTTTGGGAGTCTTCCTCTGTATGTTTTTCAGCCCTTACTCTTCTTTCCCCAAAAAACATTCTTTGGGTAGCATTTAATATGCATGTATAAACATAATTTGGATAGCACTGCATATACATCAACATGATGGCCAATATCCGATGAAGAATATGGCAGAAGGAGGAGGAGGAGGAGGAAGAGGAGGAAGAGGAGGAGGAGGAGGAGAAGGAGAAGAAGAAGAAGAAGAAGAAGAAGAAGAAGAAGAAGAAGAAGAAGAAGAAGAAGAAGAAGAAGAAGAAGAAGAAATAATAATATGTATAGATTCCTTTGCTCTCCTCTGCTCATTCATTTCCCAGCAATATTTTGTAAGGCAAGAAAGTCTCGTGGGAAGCCTCTATTTCTGGAAAGGACAAATGTAAAAAGGATGGCGGATAAAAACTTGGAACGAGAAGATAAAATTATCGTTCTCTTTCAGCTTCTTTATATAAAACATAAAAGATGTCTTCATGTCCGTGGTGTTTCCTTGGCAACAAGAGGAAGGTAGTTTGCCATTCTTAATAAAAGGAATAACAGAGTAACAGAGTTGGAAGGGACCTTGGAGGTCTTCTAGTCCAACCCAGTTCATGCAGAAGACCCTAAGATATCCCACACAAAGCGGCTCGCTTTCTTCTTCAAAGCCTCCAGTGATGAAAGCACCCACAACTTCTGGAGGCAAGCTGTTCCACTGATCAATGGTTCTCATCGTTGGGAAACAGCTACTTAATTCCAGGTTGCTCTCTCCTTGATTAGTTTCCGTCCATTGCTTCTTGTCCTGCCTTCAGGCGCTTTGGAGAATAGATTGCCCCTATTGTTCCTTGTGGCCCAAATATGGGAAGACTATCATGTCACACCTACTCTTTTCTTTTCACTAGACTTTGTTGTTGTTAGTTGCGTACGATTCATCGTGACTCCATGGACAACATTCCTCCAGGCCTTCCTGTCCTCTACCATCCTCTGAAGCCCATTGAAGCTCACGCCGACTGCTTCGGTGACTCCATCCATCCACCTCCTTCTCTGCCGTCCCCTTCTTCTTTTTTCGCCCTCCATCGTTCCCAGCATTGGGCTCTTCTCCAGGGAGTCCTTCTTCCTTCTCATCAGGTGGCCAAAGCATTTGAGTTTCCTCTTCAGGATCTGGCCTTCTGAAGACCAGTCAGGGTGGGTCTCCTCTAGGACTGACCAGTTGGATGGCCTTGCAGTCCAAGGGACTCAATGCAGGAGTCTTCTCCAGCACCAGAGTTCAAAGGCCTCCATTCTTTGGCCCTCAGCCTTCCTTATGGTCCAACTTTCACAGCCATCCATGGCAACTGGGGAAACCAGAGCTTTGACTAGATGCCCTTTTGATTGGCAGGGGGATGTCTCTGCTTTTTAGTCCGCTGTCTAGAGTTGCCATTGCTTTCCTCCCCAGGAACAAGCCTCTTTTAATTTCTTGGCTGCAGTCCCCGCCTGCGGTAATCTTGGAGCCCAGGAAAATAAAATCTGTCACCACCTTTGTTAGTGCCAGATTTCACTAAACTAAACATACCCAATTCCTGCAACCGTTCCGTGGATAGAGTAGAATAGAGTGGAGTGGAATAGGATAACAGAAATAAAAAGGACCTTGGAGGTCTTCTAGTCCAACCCCCTGCTCAGGCAGGAAACCCTGTACAATTCCAGGCCAATGGTTATCCAATCTTTTCTTTAAAATCTCGTGTTGGAGCATTCACAACTTCTGGAGGCAAGTTGTTCCACGGATTAATGGTTCTCGTTGTCAGGAAATGAACCGTCCTCCAGGGGCCACGGGGAGTCCCAAAAAGTCAAACATGGTGGCCTGCAACTCTCCACACTTAACTTGTTTCAACTCTCCCTCCCTTGGGCAACCCCAATTCTTTCCTTTTTGAGTGCCCAGTAAAACAAATTTGAGATAATTCCTGTCTTTTCTTTTCTTAGATAGAATCGGTGGACCCAGAGCAGTTTCTTGAAGCCGCGCTGGAGAACCGGATTCTTGTTATCGATAAATATCTGGCCGATGGAGGGGACCCCAATATCCATGACAAGGTATGGAGGGGACACCAAGGAACACTCACCCCCTACCTTATTTACCAAGAGTCTGATCTTTCATCTGAAAGATGCATGATGATTCAAACAAAGGAAAGGCGGGAGTGCTCAGATTGAGGCTTCCCGAGAGCCTGAAGCCAACTCCTGGTCCCGACAAAAACCCCTTGTATTAATTGGCTGTGAATTCTGCTCCTTCACATCCAGCAAAGTCTTTCCAGGGAGGATTTACAGTCACAGACCTCTGGCTTGGAGAGCTGCCAGGCTGATATTTGCAAAACTTGGCAAGGAGTCTCAGAGAGTCACATACCAATGAAGCAAACGAATGGTCTCCTGCAAGCTCCACTCCCCTTTCGCTCTTTTATTCCCTCTGGGAGGGGCCATTCATCGTCCACCTGTGACCTTCCTCACAAGTCAACCCCTGTTCTTTAGCTGTTCCCTTCATCTGGCAACTCTGCACATATGCACACTGGGAACAGGCTCCAGCTGATGTCTGACTCCGAAGGCAGCTGATAACTGTCAGACGGCGCTGGCCCCCTCTCTGCCTCCGACCCAGAGCCCTCCTCAGAGCCTTCCCCAGACTCCAGGACTGGCCCTTCTTCCTCCCCAGCATCCTCACTCTCCGAATCTGCTGCCAGCTCTGCTCGCAGGCTACAACAGGGAGCAGCAGATCTCAAGTCATTTTAGATGGCTTGGATTTGAAGCAGAAAGCAGTTTCATATTAATATTTCATATATTCTAACATTTGATTATTTATAGCCCCTGAATAGGGACCCGCAGGGTCATAAAAAGGGAGCTTGGCTCTACGCTACCTCTTTTGGGTGATACATCAGGACGTCTGAACGAATTGAGGCAGAAAACCTGGATTGCCCTTCCCTCTTTCTGAGCTATGCATCCAAAATTTTGCTTCTCTCCCCGCCCCCCCGCCCCCAAAGTGGTTTTCTGCCAGTTGAGTTGGTCTCATTACAGTACCAAGGTACTCAAGCGCCACCTGCTGGCCACCAGGTGCCTTGACGGAGCCGCATCGACAGACCAGATGGATATTTTGGCCGATAATATCCAGCATTAAAAACCGTAACGCACGGGTTACACGGGGAAAAAAAGCACAAGCAAAGGTCCCCTCCAACTCCAACCCCGTTAATAAAAATTAGCGTGCCTACAAGTGAGTCCCTCCAAGGTGTATCTGGCACAGAAGACTTTGTAAGGAGCACGGAAGCCTCCTTAGTAAATTTCCACCTCGCCCTCTACTAGTTCTACGCAGCGCTGCGCCCAGGGAGGTAGGATGCTTTAGGAATAACCCTCCCAGGGCCAGAGTGGTGAGAAATCCAGAATTATCCTCAACAAATCACAATCTCTTCTTTAAATCTCTCGGCTTACAGTTCAAATGCACAGCCCTGCACCGCGCCTGTTTGCACGGCCACAAAGAGATCGTGGACAGGTTGCTGGACGCGGGGGCCAAAGTCGAGCCAAGAGACATGGTGAGTCCCGAACGACGGCTTACAAACTCCCCAATCCCAAGGGTTTCCGAGCAGGGGTGCCTTCCGGCTTTACTGTTACTGCCGGTTCGCTCAGGGGCGCTTGATGCGTGCTACTTGTTAAGATAATTATCCTGATGTTGGGTTGGCAATATATCTAAGCCAGGATTAATAAAAGGAAAATGTAACTTCAAAGACTATGTGGAATCTGATCGGCTGTGCTTCCCAGCTCAATCATAAAAGGCAGCTGGAAACACAGTTCATTCCCTTTTTTGCTTTCCTTGCTTCTTGATTGCCGCTGAGGAAGGAGCTGAAACTGAAGACGGAAGAAGAATCACTGTTTTGACTGACTGTAAGATAACTGTGTTTTTGGTGAAGGACTGTTTATTGTTAGAGGAGTTAGTATCACTGTTTGGAAGAAGTATTTTAGTTACATCAAGAGTAAAGATTATTTATTTTTTCTACTATCAGGGTTGTAGAGTTTTTGTGTGGTTTAAGCAACGTATCTCTTGCTGTCTGGTGTATTGCACTATTCCGCCTGTTTATTTTCTACCCCTAACACTACTCGCGCATGCGCAGTAGTCAAAAAATTGTTTCTGCACATGCACAGGAGGGCCCGTTGGGCCCATTTTTCACCCTCCCCAGGCTTTCCTGAAGCCTGGGGAGGGTGAAGACGGCCTCCCCCGGCAGAAATGCCAAGCTCAACTTGGAGGCAAGTAGTGCAGTGCGGGGTGGGGGGAGAGCAGTGTGCTTGCATGTGGACCTGGGGAGGACTTTGCATTATGGGTGCCGGCACGCACGTGCGATATTGTGCGTGTGCCCTCACATTTGTGGCACCCAAGCCCCAAAAGATCACTGGTATATTCCCAGGTCCTCTAGAAGGCCGTTTTGGAGCTGTAGAACTAGGCAGCCAATCAGCACCTTTTGAGCAAGGGTGAAATCCAGCCGGTTCTGACCAATCGGATCGGTTCTGCGGGATCGGATCCTGCCTCATACATCCTCACGGCCGATTCGCTCCCACAGAGAGGGACTTCTCCGGGTGCCGTCCACTAGACTTTGTCAGCGGGCGACACCCAGGGGAAGGGCTCTCTCTGTGGCAGGCCCAGCCCTCTGGAATGACCTTCCCCCCGATATTAGGATGACCACGGACCTCCGCTCCTTCCGTCTTAAATTAAAAACTCACTTTTTCTGTCTGGCCGGCTTGGGATAGTCTCCCTGTCTTGGGGTTTTTATTGGGTAGCTTTTAGCATAGTTAGTTTTATGGGAATTTTAGCACAGGTCAAGTTTAATTTGGTTTTAGAACTGTTTGTATATTTTTTACTGTTTTTATTCTACCTGTGCACCGCCCCGAGTCCCCATGGGGAGAGGGAGCGGTTTATAAGTATTAAATTCAAATTCAAATTCAATTCTGGAGAGCCGGTAGCGGAAATTTTGAGGAGTTCTGAGAACTGGCAAATGCCACCTCCGGCTGGCCACGCCCCCATCTATTCTCTGCCTCCCGAGTCCCAGTTGATCGGGAGGGAATGGGGATTTTGCAGTAATCCTTCCCCTGCCACGCCCACAGAACCAGTAGTAAAAAAAAAGTTGAATTTCGCCACTGCTTTTGAGGCCTTTCCTATCCAGCGGGTGAGCAGGATAACCGGCAAGTCAGAACTTCCAGCGGCTTCTCCAAATCGGTTTTCTAAACTTCCCGCGAGGTGCGTTGGAAGGTCTTCTCCATTCGCCCTCCCAAGAGTAAGAATCTGACCCATTTTGGAAGGTTGGAGAAGGCCCAAGAAGGATCATTCGTGAGCATCTTCTGCTTTATCTGGTGCAGCTGGAGGCAACCCCCTTGCTCTGGGCCTGCCGCGGGGGACATCTGGACATCCTCAAGGGTCTGATCAGCCGGGGAGCCAAGATTTCCTCCCGGGACAAGGTAACGGGTGGAAAGATAGGGGATCCCCTTTCCTGGACCTAAATGAGCCATGTCCCAAGGATTCACGGCGGACCTTTTCCTTCCGGTTGCAGCTATGGAGCACTCCCTTGCATGTGGCGGTCCGTACGGGCCACTCGGACTGCGCTGAGCATCTCATTGCCCTCGGAGCAAAAATCAATGCCCAGGATAAGGTAAGTTGAAGTCCGCAAGTCTTAAAAGTTGCCAAGGTTGGCCACACCCCAGCAATAAGATGCCTTTGGACTACGCGTCAAACTTGGTGACTTGATACTTGGTTTTTAGCAGCTTAGCCTGGAACGCAAACCCAAACTCAAGTCTGTTTGGTTAGTCCAAAGCACTGCGCGAATAAATAAAGTTAATTCGTAACCCAAGTTAAAGTGTGTTGTGTGAACGCAGACGCTCTCTCTTTCTCTGGCCAGGAAGGAGATACGCCCATTCACGACGCAGTCAGGCTAGGACGATTCCAGGCAGTCAAGACCTTGTTGATGTACGGGGCAAATCTTAACATCCAGAACGAGGTGAGCATGGGGGGAAACACTGGCTGGGGAATTCAGGAAGTCCACGGGTCTTAAAATGGCCAAAGGTTGGACACCCCTAATTTAACCCCTGAACCATTCCTGTCATCCCAGGGCAGTATGTAGGATAGTTCTTCCCCCACAAGGGGTTTTCTTGAAGTAGTTGAAACGGTCCCGGATAGCTGAAGAAGTCAGGATAAAATGTACCTCCATTATCTAGGTTTCTTTTGATGAAGTTACCGCATCAGAGTAAAAAGCAAAAGGGGGAAAAATGATCTTGTAGTTTTGGGGAGCAACAGCAGGCATGGGATGGGGTGGAAGGTAGACTTTACTAGCGGGAAGCCGCAATGCACAGTAGGTGAAACTTTTCTGCAGGCGCCCTTCAGTTTAGTGGGAATATTGGTTAGGTTCAGGGTTAGGATTGAAAAATTTTAGCAACTGCGTTAGGATATTCAGCCTTATATTTGGTTGACAATATATATGAGCCTATGTTCTTAAAGAGTTATGTAGCTTTAAGAACTGTGTTTCAATTCTGATTGGCTGTGAGTCTCAGCTCTACCATAAAGGAAGCTCAGGAACACAGTCCATTCCCTTTTTCGATTCCCTTTGAATCCTGTGCTTACTTTTTGCCACTGAAGCTGAAGGCTGAAGAAAAGAAGAAGTATTTGTTTTGCATCACTGTAAGATAACTCTGTGTTGGGTGAAGGACTGTTATTGTTTGAGAAGTAAGAATCTCTGTTCGGAGGAAATATTTTAGTTGCTTCAAAGTAAAGACTATTTTCTTACTATCACTCTTTTAGAGTTTGTTTGTGGTTAAAGCAACGTTTTACTGTCCGGTGAATTACACTATTCCGCATTTATTTGCTAACACTGGTTAAGGGACCAGAGTTGTAACACTGGTTCTGAACCCAGAGTTGCTAACAAACTGGTTCTCTCCCCAGTGGCTGGGTGGGCGTGTGGGCTACTCAGTCTTCTCAAGGTGAGGAGGCGAGTTTTTGCCCTCCCGGGGCTCCAGAGACTTTCCCCGAGAGTCTGGGAGGGTGAAAATGAACCTGAAACTGGACTTCCAGTAGGCCCATTTTTCGACCTCCCAGAACCTCCACGCGGGCCCTGTACTTACCTGACATGATTTATTTATTTTATTTATCAAATTTATATCCTGCACCTATCTCCGGATTGGACTCAGGGCGGTGCACAGGAAAGGAATAAAATGTAAAAAACAATGAATACAGGATATTAAAAATAAATTAAATTGCACCCGTGCTAAAATTGTCAATTAAAACCCATTTCTAAAATAAGATTAAAATTTAGAGCTATGCCAGGCCGGCCTCGTGAAAGAGATATGTATCAACAGGCCGCATGGGGACTCCCGGAAGGGAAGGGGCGGGCGTGGCCAGCCAGTCCTTGCAAACAACCAGTTCAGTGAACGGATGCCAAATTAGCATCCGGTTCGCCCGAACCATCTGAATCTCACCTGTGGTTAGGTTCCTTTATAGCAGTTGCAGATTATGTTCTTCTGTGTATAGTAAAAAAAAAAAAAAAAAAGATACTACTTCGATGATCAGCGAGTAGAGGCAGCAAGGAGTCGGGAGTGGTCATGTAACCCAGGTACAAGTTAGCCCTTCCTCCTGAGGACTAGCACGCTGCTGAATAAAAGAAAGCAAGTCCCAAAAGTGCTTTTTCAAAAGGCGACAGAAACAACGTCCAGAATCAGAATCGAGCCGGAAGGGACCTTGGAGGTCTTCTAGTCCAGCCCCCTGCTCAAGCAAGAGATCCTAGCGATGGCGGACCTTTTTCGCCTCAAGTGCCTATTGCGTGCACTCGACTGCCCCCACCCCCATAATTTAATGCCCCCCCCCTCTGCTGTGCCCCCTGTGCATGCACGCATGACCCTACTGCTGCCCCACGCATGTGCGGCCAGCTTTCTTGGAGCTTGGGAAGGGTGAAAATGGCCTCCCCCACCTGCCCAGGAGGCCCTTGGGAGGCCTGTTTTCTGACTTCTGGCGGCCCAGTAGGTCTGTTTTTCACCCTCTCCAGGCTCTAGAGCAGGGGTGGCGAACTGTGTCTCTTTTATGACTCATGGACTTCACTACCCAGAATTCCTGAGCCAGCATGGCTGGCTCAGGAATTCTGGGTATTGCAGTCCATGAGTCATAAAAGAGACACAGTTCGCCACCCCTGCTCTAGAGCGATGATGGCGAATCTATGGCACGCAGAACCATTTCTTAGGGCACGCGAGGCGTTGCCCTGTCAGCTCCAGCACGCATGTGTCCGCTGGCCAGTTGATGTAGGCCTTCTTTTGAGGCCGTTTTTCGCCCTCCGGAGGCTTCAGGGAAGCTCCTGAAGCCTCTGGAGCAGGGGTGGGTTTCAAATTTTTTAGAACCTACTCTGTAGGTGTGGCCTATTTTGTGGGCGTGGCTTGGCAGTCATGTGACAGGGTGGGAGTGGCCACCTTTTAAAATGTGGTGAAACTCATTTAGCAACGCTCTTGCTTAGCAACCAAAATTTTGGACTCAATTGTGATGATAAATTCTTTCTTTCTTTCTTTCTTTCTTTCTTTCTTTCTTTCTTTCTTTCTTTCTTTCTTTCTTTCTTTCTTTCTTTCTTTCCTTCCTTCCTTCCTTCCTTCCTTCCTTCCTTTTTTCCTTCCTTTCCTTTCCTTCCCGTTGGGTCACTGGCAGCGGCGGGCCAGATTTACTTCCAGGTACGCCGGTGGAACCCCCTCTCACCGGTTCTCTAAATTTCACCAACCGGCTCTCGTGAGTAGGTGCGAACCTGCAGAAACTCACCACTGCTCTGGAGGTTTGGGGGGGAGGCTGTTTTCACTCTCCCCAGGCTCCTAGAAAGCCTCTGGAGCCTAGGGAGGGTGAAAAAAGCGCACCAAAAGCAGGGGGTCGCGCACGTAGCATTATGGGTGTGGCACGCCCACGCACAACCCCCCCTGCTCTCGGCACGCGAGCCAAAAAAGGTTAGCCATCACTGCTCTAGAGGCTTTCTAGGAGCCTGGAGAGGGTGAAAACTGACCCTCCAATGGACTTCCACGTTTCCTGTTGGGCCATTTTTCTCCCTCCTGAGGCTTCAGGAAGCTTCCTTGAAGTCTCCAGAGGGCGAAAAACAGCCGAAAATCAGCTGGCCAGCATGCGCATGGCAGGGCAATGCCTCGTGTGCCCTCAGAAACGGCTCCATGTGCCACCTTTGGCAGAATAAGAGAGTTGGAAGGGACCTTGGAGGTCTTCTAGTCCAACCTTCTTGCTCAGAGGGCAGGAAACCCTACACCACTTCAGACAAAAGGCTATCCAACCTCTTCTTAAAAACTTCCAGTGTTGGCGCATTCGCAACTTCTGGAGGCAACTTCTGTTCCACTGATTGTTTAATTATCTCTTCAAACAACAAATTGTTTAATTATGAGCCGCTCTTCTTGTCTTGGCAGGCGGCGGTCACTCCAGTAGACCTGGTGAAGGACTGGCAGACGGGGATCCGAGAGACGCTTCAAATGTGCGCCAACCGGCAGCAGGGCCTAACTAGGAGCTGCTGAATGTGTCTGTGGTTGGGGGGGGCGGGGCAGGTTGCATACCTTGAATAATCGGGTGTTCACTCTACAAGCTGGTAGGCCCCCCACTTTGCTCCCTCCACCACCCTGCGACCAACTCACCATCCTTATCCTTCTTTTGCACCAAACTCTGCATGTCTGCCTTTCCTCTTCAAAACAAAAATTGTGGGGAGGGGGTTTCTTGCATCCCCACTTGATGGGCTCTAAGGACCTCCTGCAGTATTTTTGTCTCTCAAGAGACTTTTTTGTGAGTGTTAGCAAAGCTGGGCAGGGGACGGGCCTTTGCATGCCTGCATTCCTCCTGGCTACCTACAGAGGGCAGCCTGGTGGGGCTCTGAGTCTCCAAGTAGAAAGCTCTGCCTCCCAGCCTCCGAAGTCCAGGGGGCTTAAGCATCCCAGGAGAAAGGAGAAAGGCCAGAGATGTGAGGCTCCCCTGGCCAACTCCAGAGGGCCAAAACGGGCCAGATCCAAGCAGTTAGCCGTGAGGGATGTAGGTTTTTAGGGAAGTGGTCAACGGCAGAGAGCCGAGCCGTGGGGCGGCCTCTCTGCTCCAAGGGACAGTCCCGCTGGCCCAGCTGCTCCCTGGATCTGCGGAGGAGCAAGCTCGAATTTTAGAAGCCGAGGTGGAGTTCTCACCTAGGTAGAGGCAGATATTTCTCTCTCTGGGCACACTTGAGAATATATCTGCCGAACAAAACTCCGCATTTGCAACAGGAAAAGCAACGGGCCATTCACACACTCTGCTAGCTCCATTCAGTTGCACGGGCTCCACCCCCGCGAGGGATTATGGGGTCGTTCAACAAAGATGATGATGACCTGGCCTCACTTCAAACCTCAGTGCTGGTCGCTTGACAGGCAGCTCTCCTGGAAGTGGCATCTCGTCACAGCCCTCCCCGATGCTGGGGTTGAGGGCTGGGCAATGCTCTTCCAGAGGTGGAGAGGCCCTCCGGCCACTGGAGAGGCCAGGTTGAAATCCTCTTGAGCTTGTTACCCCAAACGATGAAACTCTTCTCTTGAATGAGTCAAACATCCCCTGGTGAAGAAGATGACGAGAGGATCCACCTTCCTTTTGGGTCCATCTCTCTTCAGTTGGTGAAGCCACTGGCAGCTGGAACGAGCCAACTCGCCGCAGGACAACCTGCTCGGGGACAATTCGATTGATCAAAAATAGCTTTTAAAAAATCATTTTAATTTTGGCCATTCAAATTTCATTTTGTCCCTCCTTCGGCATCCTTTCTTTTAATGATCCTAGTCCACTATTTCAGGGGTCTCAAACTCAAAGGCCGGAGGGAGGCCAGATCCTGGCCCGTGAGGCTTCCCTAGGAACAGTGAAGGAGGCACCTCTGCTCCGCCCAGATCTAAAACTCGGTGGCAGCCATCTGGCCTGGAATGCGGTCAGCCTTAGATCCGCAGGGTCGCCCTGGCGTCAGTGAGGGTCCACTACTGCCCCCTGGGCATGCACTGGAGACAATGAATCCCCCAGTCCCACCCGGGCGCCCTCAATGCAACATCAAGCTGGCCACAACCACCCACTTGGCTGCAACCACCTGGCCACGATAACCCCATCCGTGCCCCCCCCCCCACAAGTTCAACCACAACCTTGATGCGGCCCTCAATGAAAGAGTTTTGATACCCCTGCAGTATTTCGCCCATATTAGTGTAACTCTTGACCTGCGTCAACTTGGCCGTGACAGGTTGCTCGTATCGAGTTGTCGTAGACCCACGAGCAGCTGCACCCTTGTCACCCTTTCCAGCCACTGCCGATCCTCGGTTGCCCTTGCCCTGGTTCCTTGGTACGTTAAGACAAGAGGAGGTCCACCTTGGGTGCAGCTGGACAGGTCAAGTTCTCCCCCACCAGCACCTGGCCCTCCTAATAGCAACAATTCCTCCAATAGACAAAGGGGCCAAGTATGGCCGAGTGCGGATTCTGGCAGACACTACTGCAGGTTCACTCACCTACGCGCTTCGCACACGTGTGCTTGATGTGTGCTGCGCGCGCATGCACAGAACTGAAAAAGATGGCGGCCCCCATTAGCGCTGCCTGGGGGAACCGGTTCGGGGGCGTGGCAGGCCTAGGCCGCTGCCCATTCCAGCGGCTCAGGCTACCAAACCACCGGTTCGTCCGAACTGATCCGAACCGGTAGGAACCCACCACTGTCTGTGACGGATTATTCCAGAGGAGGGGGGGGAGACACGCATGCCAATCAGGCACCCCCTCCCTCTAATAGTAATTCTCTTGATTGGGGGAACTGGGTTCTCCCTACTGGCCTCTTACCTATTCATGACTTCAAGGTCTGCCTTCAATGAACGTGTGCCCCAGAGCCGGGATGGGCATCCATGAAAGCCAGGCTTTCTCTCTCTCTCTCTCTCTCTTACGGGATTTGTACCGTACCGACTCTGGTGACTATTTATTTATTTATTCCCTCCCGCCCTCCCCTCCTCCTCCCTTTTCCAGAGGAAGGGCGGTTGAGACGATTACTTGAATTTTTTTTCTTTGCAAACCGACGGCAACTTCACTTCTTTGCGGCGATTTGGGACACACCCACACACACACCCCAAAGCTGTCGCAAACGATACTGTAGTCCTTTTTTTTTTTGTCTAAGATGTGAGATGGGGAATTACTGCCCCCTGGTGACCGGTGTACTTCAATTCCCAGGATTCCTGAGACAGCCAGGAATCCTGGGAGTTGAAGTCCACAGGTCATAAAAATGGGCCGTAGTCCTCCCACCCCTGGTCTAAGTCAGGGGGTGTCCAACCTTGGCAAAGTGAAGACTTGTGGACTTTTGTCAACTCGCGAAGTTGGATTTTTCTTGAAACTCCTGCTTTTTGTGAGGGCATCGGTCGGAACCCTGACAGACTTCAACTCCCAGAATTCCTCAGCCAACATGGCTGGCTGAGGAATTATGGGAGTTGAAGTCCAGAAGTCTTAAAAAGTTGCCACGGTTGGAGACCTCCGGTCTAAGTCTTATCAGGCCACTGTGCACAGGCAATTCGCCAGTCTGGCGTTAAGACTGGCTTTGAGGTTGCTTAGCCGTGGGCCCAGGTCTTCGGTATCACCTCAGGGCTGGCCCCTCCCTCCATGCCCACCGCAACACCCCTGGATCGAGCGTGTGGGCAAGACTGGGGGGGTGGCATGTGGGAGTTCCAGAAAGGTACTCCGCTTAGGAAGCTGATTGTACAGTGCTAAGACTTTCTTCCCTCAAAATATCGTGAGGGGCAGTGCTGATGTGATGTGATTTTCTTTCTTTCTTTTGTAAATAATAAAGAGTTATTTTTGCGTCCTGAACGATGGGGAGTGGAGAGCAATTGTGGCTAGGAACAAAAGGTTGGCCTTGAAACCTCTCTCTCATTTTTAGGCCAGAACGTGAATTTGTCTTGAAAGGAAACGCTTTTTATTTACACCCACTGAAGAGGCATCTAAGGCTCCAATTTCTGTGAGGGGAACCCCCCCCCCAAAAGTCACCACCCTGAGCGCGAATTGCAAAAGTCCTCCAGTGCAAAGTTCCTGGTGACTAAACCCTAGGGGTCTGCAATCTTAAGAGAGATTTGGACCCGTTTCCCACAGAAAACATCGGGAGCCACAAAACCTGGCTGGGCATGGCCAACTCGATGTCACTCACTGCCACCCGCTCACATGACACCGCTTCCCCCAGTCATGCCTACCCAGGTTTTGTGGCTCCTGGTGTTTTCCTTTTCTGTGGGAAATGTGGTGGAACCACCCGACAGGGAGCTGCAGCAGAGGGATGAAAGAGCCGCATGTGGCTCCCAAGGGTGGCTGACACTGGCGCTAGTATATCAGTGAGGGAAGTTCCAGCCCAACTCAGCCTGGTCTTTGCTGTGCTACCTTTCTACCTGGGAGCCCCTACCATTTCTCCTCAGGGATTCTGTGGGCAGCGTTCACCATGGTTGTCTTTTTGAAATCACCTCAGATAATGTATGGCAACTGGTAGAATTAGGAGGGAGATGCTACCGTGTTTCCCCAACAATACAGTTTCCCCCAAAATAAGCCCTCCCCGGATAACAAGCCCAATCGGGCTTTTGAGCAGATGCGCTAAAATAAGCCCTCCCCCAAAATATATGCTATACAGCAGCAGCCATGAAGTAACCACGCTCGCCGCCTCCTGCACCTCAACAATTATAATACCTCCCTGAAAATAAGGCCAAGTGATTATTTCAGGGGTCAAAAGAAAATAAGACACTGTCTTATTTTGGTGAAAACATGGTATGAGTGATCCCCAAAATCATGTTTTTGAACGCAGGCGTTAAAATTAAGCCCTATCCCTAAAATTACCCCTAATTAAGACCCCGCTCACCCTGGGGTGCAGGAGGTGGGGGCGAGGCACACAAGTAAAAAATTAAGCTAGGGTGGGGACCCCGACACCTGCCTCGCCTTGCAGGCCCACGTCTCCTGTGGCTACTTGCCGCCGCTCACACGTGTAGCCCCCAACCTCCATTTCGCTGTCAAACCCTTCCGGAAAGTTCTCTGCGCTTAGAAACGGGCTCTGGGTTGATACACGCGGCACCCCCTGGCTTCCGTTTCATCTTCAGAGGCTTCTGGAAAGCTCTCTGTAGCCGATAAATGTGGCCGCAGAAGTAGGCTGGCAGTGGGCTCCTGCTGGGCGGGGCTGTCGACGTGAGGTGAGTCAATAATTAGACCCGCCTGAGAAAAAGCCCTAGCCATTTTTTCAGGGGTTAAAAGAAAATAACACTCAGTCATATTTTCAGGGAAACACAGTAGTTGTTCTAATGCTGCCAAGGAAAAGGAAGAATTGACTTCTCTAGTAGCAAGGTTCCCCTTGCGCATATGTGCTAGTCGTTCCCGACTCTAGGGGGCGATGCTCATCTCTGTTTCAAAGCCGAAGAGCCAGCGCTATCCGAAGACGTCTCCGTGGTCATGTGGCCGGCATGACTCAACGCCAAAGTTCACACAGAACGCTGCTCCCTTCCCACCAAAGGTGGTCCCTGTTTTTCTACTTGCATTTTTTAACCTGCTTTCCAACTGCAGAAGCTGGGACAAGTCACGGGAGCTCACTCCATTACGCGATGCTAGGGATTCAAACCGCCGACCTTCCTGATCGACAAGCTCGGCGTCTTAGCCACTGAGCCACCCGTACAGAGGTGTAAGGAGAGACAATTCCCGGGGAAGGTACAGCTGGTGGGCAGGTTACAAACAATTTGCCCGAACCGAACACGCAACTAGATTCAGGCCCGTTCCGCTGTTGGCTGTGAGAAGGGAGAGGCAGAACGAGGGAGGAGAAAGGGAACGGGATTCGCTCCTCCCGGAATCCCTCGGAATTCTTTATTGATTTTAAAAAATAAGATTTAGGGACGGGCGTGCCCCAGAGAGGGAATACTGTGTAGTAGAGCAACGAGAGGGGAGAGGGGGAAATGTCTCTCTGCCAAAGCCTCAGAGGAGGGTCTCTCTCGCACAAGGGAAAGGTGGCATCGCCAGCGAGAGCTTGGAAGTGCAAACCCAAAACCGAAGATAAGCCAGGGATAAGCCAGGGACTCGGTGCCGTTCCCAAGAGGGCAAAGGGGGCAGCCCCAAAGAAAGTGGGGAGGACTCAGCCCTGCCGTTCGACTTTTCCAGGACGGCCGCCATGGAAGGGAGAACAGGTTGGGTGAAGGGGGGGGGGCATGTATCCGCCTGCCCCTCCTCTGTAGCCGGAGTCCCTTGGCAGAAATCCCGCTGGGTCCAGGACAGCTGATCCAGGGGCAAACGGGAAGCTGGCAAGCCCGATGCCAGGAGGCAGAAGAGAGGCGCAGGATTCCCAGAGCTGGTCTTTGGCACTGTTTGGGCAGTGGGGTTGGCAAAGGAGCGGGACTAGGCCGGGGGGGGGGGAGAGGGGAGGGGGGCGTTCTGAGCCTGGTACAGGCACTCGGGTGAGCTTGGGGGACTCCCAAGAGTCATGGCTTGCAACCCAGGTCCGCAATGCAGAGCATCGGGAGCCCGGCAAGATGGCAGGCCCCGGGGGGAGGGGGGGAGGGTCCCAGAGCCTGTAGCCGAGCGGGCAAGGACAGGTGGCACAAATGAACATGGAGGCATTTTGCTGCGCAGCCTGGCAAAGTCCAGCAAGTGCTTTTAAAGAGAGGTGAGCGTCTGGGGCCCTTAAGGGATTCGCGTGGCGGGGAAGTCGAAACAGAGAGAGGGAGCCCTGTTGGTAATGGAGAAGGCAATGAGCAGGAAGGGCCCGGCAGCCGCCTTCCCGTTTGGCACCACAAACGTCAAAACGGTCGAGTCTGTATTTGCTGGCCGACGCTCTCCGCCACCAACACATTTCGCCCAGGTCCACCAACCCTCTGCAGTCGAGCACTGCTTACAAATGTCTTAGGCATAGTAGTAGTCCAGCCGGGGCGCCGGAAGCTGCTGGCGTTGTCGGGGGGCCCTCCCTCTCTCCATCGAGAAAGCCGGGCCTCTACCGTCTTTTGGAAACGCAGGTCCCCAACGAGAAGTCCGTCCGGGCAGAAGCCAGGAGAAGTGCTGAAGGTTTTGAGGGAGGGGGTCCTCCTGGGCTGGCCCCGCCTGCAGCCCTAACGCCACCTGTTTGAAGTCAAACCCCCGTGCTCTGGCTGGTCTCTTCCTGGAGGTTGAACTTGCTTCGGCTTTTCCCTGGAAGGCGGAGACAAGGAGCAGCCATGAGATGTAATGCAGTGGCTGAGTGTTGTGGCCCGCCAGCGGTCAGCAGAGCTGGCGGCAGATTCGGACAGTGAGGAGGGTTGGGGAGGAACCTGGGCCAGTCCTGGAGTCTGGGGGAGGCTCTGAGGAGGGCTCTGTGTCGGAGGCAGAGAGGGGGCCAGGGCCGTCCGACAGTTACAATAATACAATAGCAGAGTTGGAAGGGACCTTGTAGGTCTTCTAGTCCAACCCCCTGCGTGGGCAGGAACCTTATACCATTTCAGACAAATGGCTATCTAACATCTTCTTAAAGACTTCCAGGGTTGGGACATTCACAACTTCTGGAGGCAAGCTGTTCCAGAGGTTAATTGTTCTTACTGTCAGGAAATTTCTCCTTAGTTCTAAGTTGCTTCTCTCCTTGATTAGTTTCCACCCATTGCTTCTTGTTCTACCCTCAGGTGCCTTGGAGAATAGTTTGATTCTCTCTTCTTTGTGGCACCCTCTGAGATATCGGAACACTGCTGTCATGTCTCCCCTGGTCCTTCTCTTCATCAAACTAGACATACCCAGCTCCTGCAGCCGTTCTTCATATGTTTTAGTCTCCAGTCCCCTAATCCTCTTTCTTGCCCTTCTCTGCACCCTTTCCAGAGTCTCCACGTCTTTTCTACATCGTGGCGACCAAAACTGTATGCAGTATTCCAAGTGTGGCCTTACCAAGGCACCATACAGTGGCATTAACACTTCACGTGATCTAGATTCTATCCCTCTGAAGGCAGTTATCAGCTGCCTTCAGAGTCAGGCATCAGTGAGGCAGACGAACGGCTGGAGCCTGTTCCCAGTCTGCGCAGGCGCAGACGAAGGGAACAGCTAAAGAACAGGAGTTGACTTGGGATTAAGGCCACAGGTGGACGATGAACGGCCCCTCCCAGAGGAAATAAAAGAGGGGCAACAGGGGAGTGGAGTTTGCAGGAGACAATGAGTTCATTCCTGCATTCTTGCCAAGTATCGTGGCGTCTGAAAGATATCGGCCTGGCCACTCTCCAAGCCTGAGAAAGACCGGTAATGGTGAACTGTCTTTGAAAGACTGTGGGAGGGGAAAGACTTTGCTAGGGAAGAATTCACTGTATATTAAATAAAAGGGGCTTATCGGGACGAGGACTCGGCTTTGCGCTGCTGGGGAAGCCTGGGGAAAATCAGAGTAAGATTTTTGAAATAGTTGGGAACAAAGTTTCCTTCCGTCTTCAAAGTTTTATTTTAAAATAAAAATCCGATTGAACCAATTTTAATATGCTGTTTTACTGCCTTTTTTAACCGGCGCAAGATTGCTAAAGGTCCTTTGACAGCTGGTGGTCAAATTTCAGCTGCGCAATCTTGGAAGGCTTTGGATATGCAATTAATATTTTAAGTCGGGGTGGCAAAACAGGATGCTAATATAAAAAGGAGGGGAGACTTTCTCTCCGGGGAAAGCCGGACGCTGTGCCAGCCTGCAAAACAGTTCCTGAAAACCTTGGCTGAAATCTCAGCTGGATCTACTTTCTTAAGACAGAAGACTTAAAAAATAAAAAAACCAGCCTTCCACTCGCAAAGGGAAAAGGAATACAGCTGGCCTACTTGGCAGGTATGTTGTGGGGCCCTGAAGTTGATAAGATAAATAAGAACTGTCTGTTCCTTACATACAATAATACAATACAATAGCAGAGTTGGAAGGGACCTTGTAGGTCTTCTAGTCCAACCCTCTGCGTGGGCAGGAATCTTATACCATTTCAGACAAGTGGCTATCTAACATCTTTTTAAAGACTTCCAGGGTTGGGGCATTCACAACTTCTGGACGCAAGCTGTTCCAGAGGTTAATTGTTCTAACTGTCAGGAAATTTCTCCTTAGTTCTAAGTTGCTTCTCTCCTTGATTAGTTTCCACCCATTGCTTCTTGTCCTGCCCCCAGGTGCCTTGGAGAATAGTTTGGCTCCCTCTTCTCTGTGGCAGCCTCTGAGATATCGGAACACTGCTATCATGTCTCCCCTGGTCCTTCTCTTCATCAAACTAGACATACCCAGCTCCTGCAGCCGTTCTTCATATGTTTTAGTCTCCAGTCCTCTAATCCTCTTGGTTGCTCTTCTCTGCACTCTTTCCAGAGTCTCCACGTCTTTTCTACATCGTGGCGACCAAAACTGTATGCAGTATTCCAAGTGTGGCCTTACCAAGGCCTTATACAGTGGCATTAACACTTCACGTGATCTAGATTCTATCCCTCTGTTTATGCAGCCTAGAACATGAATGGACATTTGATCTATTCTGCAAAGCTGGCATGCTTGTGGGCGGGGTCCTCTCTTGGTCTCATCACACCACCAAACGCCATTCTTTGCACATTTTTCCACCTCATGCTAATCTCCGTAAGGTCTAGATTGGGGGTTTTGGTTTTTTTATGTGTTTCCTCGACAGCTTGGAGATGTGTGGGCTTGAAACTCCCAGAATTCTCCAGCAATCTGGTTACTGGCTCAGGGGCTTCGCTATGGCGTGGTTGAGTCCTCCAGGTGTAGCAGCGACGCCCCTGGGAATGTCAGGTTGGTTTCCCATCCCAGCTAGGAGGTTTGAAATCCTCTCCGAGGGTTTACAATACAATAGCAGAGTTGGAAGGGACCTTGGAGGTCTTCTAGTCCAACCCCCTGCCTAGGCAGGAAGCCCTATACCATTTCAGACAAATAGCTATCCAACATCTTCTTAAAGACTTCCAGTGTTGGAGCATTCACAATTTCTGGAGGCAATTTCTGTTCCACTGATTAATTGTTCTAACGGTCAGGAAATTTCTCCTTAGTTCTAAGTTTAGAAACTTGGAGGAGTTGGCACAGGGGTGTCCCCACAACCCCCAAATGGAGAGCAGCAAGATGGGAGGGGGAGAAAGAGATTGAGAGAGAAGGACAGAGGAAAAGATTGAGGGGGGGGGGACGAGAAAGAGGAAAAGAGAGAGAGGAAGAGATTGAGAGAGGAAAAGAGAGAAAGAGATTGAGTCAGAGGAAGAGATAAAGAGAGGAAAAGAGATTGAGTCAGAGGAAGAGATAAAGAGAGGAAAAGAGATTGAGGAAGAGGAAAAGAAGGGGAGGAAGAGATGGAGAGAGAGAGGAAAAGAGATTGAGAGAGAAGGACAAAGATTGAGTGGGGGAGGGAAGAGAAACAGGAAAAGAGAGAGAAGAGATTAAGAGGAAAAGAGAGAGAGGAAGAGATTGAGAGAGGAAAAGAGAGGAAGAGATTGAGTCAGAGGAAGAGATAAAGAGAGGAAAAGAGATTGAGGAAGAGGAAAAGAGAGAGAGGAAGAGATGGAGAGAGAGAGGAAAAGAGATTGAGAGAGAAGGACAGAGGAAAAGATTGAGGGGGGGGGAAGAGAAAGAGGAAAAGAGAGAGAGGAAGAGATTGAGAGAGGAAAAGAGAGAAAGAGATTGAGTCAGAGGAAGAGATAAAGAGAGGAAAAGAGATTGAGAAACAGGAAAAGAGGAAGAGATGGAGAGAGAGAGGAAAGACATTTAGAGAGAGAGAGGAAAAGAAATAGGGAGAGAGAAGAGATTAAGAGAGAGGGAGGGGAAAAGAGAGAGGGGGGAAAAGAGAATGAGAGAGGAGGGGAAATGATTGATGGAGAGAGAGGGAGAGGAAAGGAGAGAGGGAGAGAAAGGAAAAGAGATTGAGAGAGAGAGGAAAAAAGATAGGGAGAAAGAAGAGATTAAGAGAGAGGGAGAGGAAAAGAGAGAGAGGGGGGGGGAAATTAAGAGGGAGGGAAAGAGGAAAAGAGATTGAGAGAGAGGAAAAGAAAGAGGGATGGAGAGAGAACACAAACAAAGAAGAAATCTGAAGATATTTACCTTGTGGTTTTTTTTTAAAAAGAAAGGGACTCCAGGCTATGGCAGAGTGGCCTGTGTTAAATGCGGTTTTGGATTGTGCCAAAGAAAGAGAGATTGAGCGGGAAGGCTGGAAAGAAGAAGAAACAGAAAAATAAAGAGGGGGGAAAAAGAACTTTTAGCTCCTGGAAGCAACATGCACAGAAAGAGAACGAGCGAGACGTGTCGAGAAACAGCTTCGGGCGGCCCCAAGACCTCCCATGGGGGCAGGCTCTCCAGAGGGAGCACCCTCTAACTCCCTGGGTGTGACCCACCCCACCTGGGGGCCACCCTTTCCTCCTGCCCCATCGCCTCTTTCTCCTAAGCCCCCCCAAAGCTCCCTTGCCTAAAAAAAGGGGGCCAGCGTTGCTCCCTTCCCTCCTAGCCAACTTTCTTCTGCAACGCTTGCAAGGGCAGCCCCTTCTCTCAATATTCTAGGGCAAGGGTCTGCAAAGTCGGCTCTTTTAAGACTGGTGGACTTCAACTCCCAGAGTTCCCCAGCCAGCTATGCTGGCTGGGGAACTCTGGGAGTTGAAGTCCACCAGTCTTAAAAGAGCCGACTTTGCAGACCCCTGTTCTAGGGTTAAGATGCCAACTGGGCCTTTTTATTTCCACTTTCTCGGTGCCACCTTGTAGGCCGGGGTGGGGGGGTATTGTGGTCCACCAGATTCGGACAGTGGAGAGGTTGGGGAGGAACATGGGCCAGTCCTGAAGGCGAGGTCTCTGCGTCAGAGGCAGAGAGGAGACCAGGGCCACCTGAGAGTTACGTGCTGCCTCTGGGTCCTCCGGAGTCGGACAGCAGAAGAACAGCGGGAGCCTGTTCCCAGAGTGTGCATGGGCAGAGCGGACAGGAGGCAAGAACAGTTAAGACAGAAGGGGCGACTGGGGAGCAAGGCCTGGAGGTGATTGGCCCCTCCCATAGGACATAAAGGAGGAGCAAAAGGCACGTGAGCCTCTGCAGGAGGCAACTTGGTTCGTGCTGGTCGGTTTCAACTCTGAAGCTCCGTTTGGACTCTGTGCTCCTGGGTGGCTTTGCCAAGCGAATTGCCCATGAGGTCTTCGGCAGCGTTTCGAGGGAGAGAAAGGCGGGGGCTGATCAGCCTTATCCCGAAGGACTTTGGCAGCCTGCTGTAGGACTCTTGACAAACTATTTGGGACTCATTATGGGCTGTGAACGAACGTAATTCACAGCCACTGAAATAAAAAGCGTTTTTGGGGGGACTAAGCGTGTCTCAGGAAGTCAAGGTCAGAATAGTGAGCTCAAGGGGCTGCCAAGAACCGAATCGGGGAGGGGTGTGTGTGTGTGAATTGGTCCCAACCGCTCGCCCAGGACGTGAAAGGGCCTACCTGTTGCCGCATTTTTGTCATTCAGGAGCTTGGTCTGGCTGCTGGGGATGATCTTCAGATCCACAGCCTCGGGGGATTGGGGCGAGTTCTGGATCCTGGAGGCCATGAGGGCGTTGAGATACTGCAGGCGGGTGACCTGCAAAGGAGACGCCGCGTGGCAGGAGATCAAGGAAAGGAGGTTAATAAAAAGCGCCCCGATCGCTCCTGGCACCTGCCGCTCTCCTCCCCTGAAGGAGCCCAGGGCCAAATGCAAACAGAATGAAATCTGTAATTAAAAAAGGGAAGGGAACCCAAGAGAAGCAGAGCAAAGCAAGGGAAGGAGGAAGGGAAGGGAGGGGAGAGGAGAGGGAAAGAGGAAGGAGAGGAGAGAGGAGTGGAAAGGAGAAAGGGAAGGGAGGCGAGAGGGAAAGGAAGGAGGAAGGGGAAAGGAGAGGAAGGGGAAGGAGGAAGGGAAGGAGGAAGAGAAGGGAGGGGAGAGGAAGGGGAAGGAGGAAAGGAAGGGAAAGGGAAGGAGGAAGGGAAGGAGGAAGAGAAGGTAGGGGAGAGGAGAGGAAAGGGAAAGAGGAAGGGGAGGGGAGGAGAGAGGAGTGGAAAGGAGAAAGGGAAGGGAAAGGGAAGGAGGAAGAGAAGGGAGGGGAGAGGAGAGGAAAGGGAAGGAGGAAGGGAGGGGAGGAGAGAGGAGTGGAAAGAAGAAAGGGAAGGGAGAGGAGAGGGAAGGAGGAAGGGAAGGGAGAGGAGGGGGAAGGAGGAATGGAGGGGAGGAGAGGGGAGTGGAAAGGAGAAAGGGAAGGGAGAGGAGAGGGAAGGGAAGGAGGAAGAGAAGGGAGGGGAGAGGAGAGGAAAGGGAAAGAGGAAGGGGAGGGGAGGAGAGAGGAGTGGAAAGGAGAAAGAGAAGGGAGGGGAGAGGAGAGGAAAGGGAAAGAGGAAGGGGAGGGGAGGAGAGAGGAGTGGAAAGGAGAAAGGGAAGGGAGAGGAGAGGGAAGGAGAAAGGGAAGGGAGAGGAGAGGGAAGGAGGAAGGGAAGGGAGAGGAGAGGGAAGGAGGAATGGAGGGGAGGAGAGGGGAGTGGAAAGGAGAAAGGGAAGGGAGAGGAGAGGGAAGGGAAGGAGGAAGGGAAGTGAGGGGAGAGGAGAGGGAAGGGAAGGAGGAAGAGAAGGGAGAGGAGAGGGAAGGAGGAAGGGAGGGGAGAGGAGGGGAAAGGGAAGGAGGAAGGGAGGGGAGGAGAGGGGAGTGGAAAGGAGCAAGGGAAGGGAGGGGAGAGGGAAGGGTGCTTTTACCTTGATGAACTGGAGATCGGTGAGGGCTCGAACGGTGTAGTCAGGGCAATACGCTGAATAATTGGTGGGCTCTGTGCCGTCAACCTGCTGTTCACGACGATTCATCCGTAGAGTGGACACGGGGGACTGGTGGACTGTCGGAAAGGAAAAAGCAACGCTGTGGCCACAGTCACACCAGCAAACCAACTATTGTGGCCAGCCAGTGGAGCTGGCAGCAGATTCGGACAGTGAGGAGGGTTGGGGAGCAAGAGGGGCCAGTCCTGGAGTGGGGAAGGCTCTGAGGAGGGCTCTGTGTCGGAGGCAGAGAGGGGGCCAGGGCCGTCTGACAGTTATCAGCTGCCTTTGGAGTCAGGCAGCAGTGAGGCAGACGAACAGCTGGAGCCTGTTCCCAGTGTGCGCATGCGCAGAGTTGCCAGACGAAGGGAGCAGCTAAAGAACAGGGGTCGACTTGGGAGGAAGGCCACAGGTGGATGATTGAAGGGCCCCTCCCAGAGGGAATAAAAGAGGAGCGACAGGGGAGTGGAGTTTGCAGGAGACCATGAGTTCACTTAAATGGTTCGTGACTCTCCGAGACTCCTGGCCAAGTTCTGCAGATCTCGGCCTGGCAGCTCTCCAAGCCAGATGAGGTCTGTGACCATAAATCCTCCCTTGAAAGACTGGATGTGAAGGAGCAGAATTCACAGTCAATGAATAAAAGGGCTTTTTGTCGGGACCAGGAGTTGGCTTCGGGCTCTCGGGAAGCCTCGGTCACAACACCACCTACTGATCTCCAAAATACGGGCATTTAAAAATGAGCTCGCAGTTAAGGTCCCTGGGGTGACTCCCCCCACCTCCGAAGGGGGCTGCTCGCCTCGAGACAGAGGAAAGGACTCACCTGAGGAAGGGGCGGTAAGCGCGGAGACCCCGTAATAGGTGAAGGCACCATTTTCAAACTTCAGCCCTTCCTTCCCAATCTCGACTTCCACCCTGCCCTGACAGAGGAAGCAGAAGGCAAAATGAGGAGTCTCTGGTGTGTGTGTGTGTTTGTGTGTGTGTGTGTGTGTGTGTGTGTGTGTGTGTGTGTGTGTGTGTGTGTAAGGAATAATATGAATTTCCAAGACCCCCAAATCCATTTAGATCCTGGGATTTAGTTTTAGTTTTTAGTTTCAGTTTTATTCGAATTTATACCCCGCACCTTCTCCGAAAAAGGACCCAGGGCGGCGCACAGGAAATTTAAAAGACATAACAAATATAAACAAGTACAAAATTTTAAAAAACTATTAAATCAATAACCTGTGCTAAAATCTGTATAAAATCCCCAATTTAAACCAACTAAAAACAGTCAGAACAGGAAGTTATGCTAGGCCGGCTTGTTGGAAAAGGTGCGTCTTAAGACGCTGGCGGAAGAGGCGGAGGTCAGAGATGGTACGTAGTTCGGGGGGCAGGTCGTTCCAGAGGGTAGGGCCCGCCACAGAAAAGGCCCTTCCCCTGGGTGTCGCCAACCAGCATTGCCCGGCCAACAGCACCCTGAGAAGGCCCTCTCTGTGGGAGCAGATCGGACGAAGGGATCTGGGTTGCCCTCTTAACTTCTATAGAAAAAGGTTGCTTCTCTCCCACACCCCACACCCCTTAGTTCTTCCTTCCACTGTTGAGGGGTCACCCCAAATACCTGCCCCAGAGAGACGCACATGGCATCAACCCATCTGCTTTCAACCGCCCCTCCTCATTTATCATCAGAGGCAACAATGGTCTCCTTTTAAATCACTGCTCTCTTCTCTGCTCTTTTTAAGTGCAATCTGTAAGGTTCCCCTCGCACATATCTACTTGTCGTTCCTGACTCTAGGGGGCGGTGCTCATCTCCGTTTCAAAGCCGAAGAGCCAGCGCTGTCCGAAGACGTCTCCGTGGTCATGTGGCTGGCATGACTCAACGCTGTGACCTTCCCACCAAAGGTGGTCCCTATTGTTCTACTTGCATTTTTTACGGGCTTTCGAACGGCTAGATTGGCAGAAGCTGGGACAAGTCACGGGAGCTCCCTCCATTACATGACGCTAGGGATTCGAACTGCCGACCTTTCTGATCGACAGCGTCTTAGCCCATAAGCCTCAGGGTCCCATTATTATGCACATTTCTATATAATATTTTAATAATAATAATAATAATAATAATAATAATAATAATAATAATAATAATAATAATAATAATAATAATAATAATAATAAATAATTTAATTTGTAGTCTCCCCAAAGGGACTCGGGCTGGTGCACAGGGGAATTAAAAACGTACAAACATAGATACATCATAAATATATTAAATCAAATTAAACAATTTATCCCTGCGCTAAAAAATCTAAAATCCTAAAAACTAAACCCCTTAAAAACCCAATTAAAACAATTTAGATGTTCAGACTAAAAAGGCTGGAAGGTAGGTTATGGTGAAAGGATCAAAAGCTAGGTGCGTCTTATACTTCGAAGCGTCTTATACTCCGAAAAAATATTTCTCTCTTTGGGTACAATGAGACTAGATCTGCCGAAACAAAGCTCCGCCCTGACAACAGGGAAAGGCATCCGGCCATTCAGCAATCTGCTAGCTCCACTCCGTTGCTCAGACTCCACCCCGCAAGGGATTATGAGGTCGTTAAACGATGATGATGATGAAGTTGGCTATAGAGAGTTGCCGTAGACGTTCTCTTAGGGAGAACAACAATGCTACCGTACAGCCAACATAGTGATTGTGCCATGGATTGAATAGCGCCTATTCTGAGGGCGGAGAACACAATCGAATCCTCCTAGCTCAGTAATCCAGCCTCCTCTTGGCTTGGCATCTCACCTCTTCTCCATTCCTTTTCCCAGCTGGCATTAAGACTCGCTACTTAGCCCAGCCCAGAGAGATTAAAAATGCCAGCGGCCGATGAGAAAAGGGCTGGCAGCATTTCCGTCTTTTGATTCAGGAGATGGGAGGTCCTGTGCCGGCTTCTGCTTATGCCGCCAGAAGAGGCATGCCAGCAAATGGGCACAATGGACTGGACCATTTTGAATTCCAGGTAAAGAAGCGATGCCGCAGGTGGCAATCCCTTTTCATTTTAACCATCAAGTACAATTAGTCTTGGAAAGTTAAGACCAACTAAGCGCTCATGTGACGGTCTTCCAGGTGGCGTAGGTTTTATGGAAGGATGGAAAGTGGCCGGTTCCATGCCTCCCCATTTATACAGTGGTGCAGTCCTCCCTCATATGCTCTTCTCCATGCTGCCTACCAGTAGGGCCGGCTGGCTGGCTGGCTGGGGAATTCTGGGAGTTGAAGTTCACAAGTCTTAAGGTTATATTTAAGCATGCCCCCCCAGCCCCCCCCCCCGGGCTCCGTTTTTGCTGGCAGAGGGGTACAGGAAGCCGTCATGGGTGAAAATGGAGCCTGGGAGGGCCGCGGGCTAAGATCTAAGCACTCCGTGGGCCGGATCTAGCTCGCAAGCCTTGAGTTTGACATCCCTGATCTAGTCCAACTTCCTGCTCAGTGCAGGGACCCCTGGCCCATCTGAGACCAATGATCCTCTACTGGAAGTACTCCTCACTTCATGGGACCATCTGTTCCTCTTGAGCTGGGTCTGCCTGGTTGTGTTGTTTGAGCCGCGGTGGCGAAGTGGTTAGAGTGCAGTACTGAAGGCTACTTCTGATGACTCCCGGCTGCCTGCAATTTGGCAGTTCGAATCTCGCCAGGCTCAAGGCTGACTCAGAATTATACTTGGTTGACTCAGCCTTCCATCCTTCCAAGCTGGGTAAAATGAGGACCCAGATTGTTGGGGGCAAGAGGCTGACTCTGTAAACCGCTTAGAGAAGAGCTGTAAAGTGGTATATAAGTCTCAATGCTATTGCTATTTTCCTTCCTTCCTTCCTTCCTTCCTTCCTTCCTTCCTTCCTTCCTTCCTTCCTTCCTTCCTTCCTTCCTTCCTCTTATTCCCTTTCTCCTTCTCCTTCCTGGTGCAGCAGTTAGAATGCAGTATTGCAGGCTGACTCTGCCCACTGCTAGCAGTTCGAACCTGACCAACTGGCTCAAGGTGGGTCAAATGAGGACCCAGATTGTTGGGGGGGGGGGGGGCAATACCTTGACTCTGTACACCACTTAGAGAGGGCTGTAAAGCCCTGTGAAGCGATAGATAAGTCTATGTGCTAAGTTTGCTAGATGCTGGCCTCAATTCTCGGAAGTTGCTTTAACCTCCAACCTGGTTCTTGAACCCTGGCCTTTTCCCCCCTCCCTCAAGGCCCTCCCGGTGTGCGCCCCGGGCCATAGAGTACCTGCAGGATGAGCACAAAATAATTGACCGGCTGGTTGCGCTGATACAAGTAATGTTCAGCGGCCAAGCGGTTGCAGTCGTCAAACTTTACTTCTTGGTTGACGCTGGGGTGCTGCAGGAGGTGCAACAGGACCTTCTCTGAGATTCGGCCTGGGCTGAAGAGATCCACCTCTGGAGGGGAAGGGAAGGAGGGGGGATGGCAACAGGGGAGGCAGGGAAAAAAGTTGCATCATATTTTTGAAAAAAAGAAAGCCAGTTTGGGTTTTTTTAAGCAGGAGTCTCTGCACACCTTGGCAACTCTATAGAATTCTTCATAGAATACAATTCTTAGAATTCTTTATAGAATACAATTCTTCATAGAATTCTTCATAGAATACAATTCTTCAAAGAATTCTTTACAGAATAGAATTCATAGAATAGAATTCTTCTTAGAATTCTTTATAGAATACAACTTTTCATAGAATTCATAGAATACAATTCTTCATAGAATTCTTCATAGAATACAATTCTTCTTAGAATTCTTATAGAATTCTTTATAGAATACAATTCTTATAAAATTTATAGAATAGAATTCTTATATAATTCTTTGTAGAATGCAATTCTTCATAGAATTCTTTACAGAATAGAATTCATAGAATAGAATTCTTCTTAGAATTCTTTATAGAATACAACTTTTCATAGAATTCATAGAATACAATTCTTCATAGAATACAATTCTTCTTAGAATTCTTATAGAATTCTTTAAAGAATACAATACTTATAAAATTATTTATAGAATAGAATTCTTATATAATTCTTTGTAGAATACAATTCTTCATAGAATTCTTTACAGAATAGAATTCTTATATATTCATAGAATACAATTCTTCATAGAATTCTTCATAGAATACAATACTTAGAATTCTTTATAGAATACAATTCTTCATAGAATTCTTCATAGAATACAATTCATAGAATTGTTATAGAATTCTTTATAGAATACAATTCTTCATAGAATTCTTCATAGAATACAATTCTTCATAGAATTGTTATAGAATTCTTTATAGAATACAATTCTTATAAAATTCTTTATAGAATAGAATTCTTATATAATTCTTTGTAGAATGCAATTCTTCATAGAATTCTTATATAATTCTTTATAGAATACAATTCTTCATAGAATTCTTTATAGAATAGAATTCTTATATAATTCATAGAATACAATTCTTCTTAGAATTCTTATAGAATTCTTTAAAGAATACAATACTTATAAAATTATTTATAGAATAGAATTCTTATATAATTCTTTGTAGAATACAATTCTTCATAGAATTCTTTACAGAATAGAATTCTTATATATTCATAGAATACAATTCTTCATAGAATTCTTCATAGAATACAATACTTAGAATTCTTTATAGAATACAATTCTTCATAGAATTCTTCATAGAATACAATTCATAGAATTGTTATAGAATTCTTTATAGAATACAATTCTTCATAGAATTCTTCATAGAATACAATTCTTCATAGAATTGTTATAGAATTCTTTATAGAATACAATTCTTATAAAATTCTTTATAGAATAGAATTCTTATATAATTCTTTGTAGAATGCAATTCTTCATAGAATTCTTATATAATTCTTTATAGAATACAATTCTTCATAGAATTCTTTATAGAATAGAATTCTTATATAATTCATAGAATACAATTCTTCTTAGAATTCTTTATAGAATAGAATTCTTCATAGAATACAATTCTTCATAGAATACAATTCTTCATAGAATACAATTCTTCATAGAATTCTTTATAGAATACAATTCGTCATAGAATTCTTCGTAGAATTACAATTCTTCACAGAATAGAATTCTTTATAGAATAGAGTTCTTTATTGGCCAAATGTGATTGGACACACAAGGAATTTGTCTTCAGTGCATAAGCTCTCAGGGTACATAAAAGCTGCAAGTTATAAATCATGGTCCGTCATCATCCTAAAAATATGTGATATAAACTAGGCATTTGAGAAGATGATGCATTTAGTTAACCTTGAGGGGCAAATAATGGTATTGTTTGTCAAGAAGAAATTAAGATGGAAAATATGGAAAGAAAATAATAGGGCTGAAATTGGAAATGGAAATACATTGTAATATAAACTAGGCATTTGAGAAGATGTTAAAGGGGGGAAAAGCCCTGAGGGACATTTTATTTATAAAAGAATTTAAAATTTGTATCAAAAATTTAAAAAAAACAAAACCCACCAGTGGTTCAACAATAAGACATCGTTTCTTCCATGGTCTTACCTCGAGATAGGAAGCGCTGGGTAGCCAGGAGTAGCTGAGGGGAGATTTTCACTTTGTACTCGTTGTCAGAAACTTTGAACAAGGAGAAATCTTCTTTCCGGCGGTCCATCAGCGTTCCGAGGGGAGGGGGCTTCTTCTTCAACCGGCTGTCCCCTAGAGTTTGGGAGGAGGCGAAGAGAATGTAAAACCATTAAAGATATATATATTTTTTTGTTTAACAAAAAGAAGAAGCGGAAGAGAAGATGCCTTAAACAGGCCATACCTGTGTTGGAACCCACTTACTGTAGTCGTCTGACTCATCCATGATCTCCGACTTGATGATCTCTTCTATGACGTCCTCCAGGGTCACCAACCCCATGACTTCGTAGAATGGGTCCCCTTCACCTTCGTTGTTCACCTTCTGCACAATAGCCATGTGGGATTTCCCTGGAAGGAGAAAGAGAATAGCAGAGTTGGAAAGGGACCCCGGAGGTCTTCTAGTCCAACCCCCCTGCTTTAGGCATGGAACGCTACACCACTTCAGGCAAATGGTTATCCAACCACTTCTTAAAAAACCTTCCAGCGTGGGAGAATTCACAACCTCTGGAGCGTGCCGGGGAGCTGCTCTTCCGGTGCTCTCCGGCGCGTGTGCGCTCCAACACTGCACTAGGGGGCAGTGAAATAGAAAACGCTGCCATCTGGTGACACATTAGAGTTCTGCAGCCCAGAACTGATCATTACAATTTCATTTACTAACTACCGTATTTTTCAGAGTATAAGATGCACCTTTTTCCCTCCAAAGAGGCTGAAAATCTGGGCGCGTCTTATGCACTGAATACAGCATTTTTTTTGCCTCCTGAAACTCTGAACCCTTCACCAAAATGGCCGTGCATAGCTTTTAGGAGGCTTTCAGAGTGCTCCTGGGGGCTAGGGAGGGCAGAATTGAGCAAAAAAAGGGGGTTTCTTTGCTCATTTTTGCTCCCCCCCCCCCCCAGGAGCACTCTACAAGCCTCCTAAAGGCTGTTTGTGAAAAACGGGCTGGTTTTAGGAGGCTTGCAAAGTGCAAAAACTTGATTTTTTAATTTGCCTCTTCAAAACCTTGGTGCGTCTTATACTCCGGTGCGTCTTATAGTCCGAAAAATATAGTAGGCCTTTCTAGGTATGCTGATGTTGCTTTTGATTATCTCCCTCTTTACAGCTAGAAGGGATTGTTTTTGGGATTGGAGGGAAGGTGGGACGCACATCCACGCAAGAAGACCACTTACAGCCAGGAAAATAATGATCTGAAGCAGAAGACCCCAAAAAATAAAAAATAGTTCCAATTATGCCAATGACGTTCATCTTAAAATCTTTGGGATGCTTTGCTTAGCTTACTGAGTTGAGGCAGCTGATGGGCCAATTCTGAGCTGTTTGTTTTCGTGATAATCCTCCGCTGGCCGGTTCTGAATGCCCACTTTGTTTACGAGCTGCCTTGCCCGTTGCCATGCAGGAAAGTGGGACGCTGATGTTTCTTAAATACAAATGAGCTCTTTAAAAGCACCCAATTTCACTCTTTTGGGCATCCCACTGAATGCTGTGAGACCCCTACACATCTTGCAGAAAGCAAGAGAAACATTCATCCTCTTATCTTTCTTGAGTGTGAATAGAATAGAATAAGGAATAGAATAGAATAAGGAATGGAATAGAATAAGGAATAAAATAGAATAGAATAAGGAATAGAATAGAATAAGGAACGGAATAGAATAAGGAATGGAATAGAATAGAATAAGGAATAGAATAAGGAATAGAATAGAATAAGGAATAGAATAAGGAATAGAATAGAATAAGGAATAGAATAGAATAGAATAAGGAATAGAATAAGGAATAGAATAGAATAAGGAATAGAATAGAATAGAATAAGGAATAGAATAGAATAAGGAATGGAATAGAATAAGGAATGGAATAGAATAAGGAATAAAATAGAATAGAATAAGGAATATAGAATAGAATAAGGAATAGAATAGAATAGAATAGAATAAGGAATAGAATAAGGAATAGAATAGAATAAGGAATAGAATAGAATAGAATAAGGAATAGAATAAGGAATAGAATAGAATAAGGAATAGAATAGAATAAGGAATAGAATAGAATAAAATAGAATAAGGAATAGAATAGAATAAGGAATAGAATAGAATAAGGAATAGAATAAGGAATAGAATAGAATAAGGAATAGAATAGAATAAGGAATAGAATAGAATAGAATAAGGAATAGAATAAGGAATAGAATAGAATAGAATAAGGAATAGAATAAGGAATAGAATAGAATAAGGAATAGAATAGAATAGAATAAGGAATAGAATAGAATAAGGAATAGAATAGAATAGAATAAGGAATAGAATAGAATAGAATAAGGAATAGAATAAAATTATGAATAGAATAGAATAGAATAAGGAATAGAATAGAATAAGGAATAGAATAGAATAAGGAATAGAATAAGGAATAGAATAAGGAATAAAATAGAATAAGGAATAGAATAGAATAGAATAAGGAATAGAATAGAATAAGGAATAGAATAGAATAAGGAATAGAATAGAATAGAATAAGGAATAGAATAAGGAGAATAGAATAAGGAATAGAATAAGTAATAGAATAGAATAAGGAATAGATTATAATTAAGAATGGAATGAAAGGGAAGTGGAAGAGAAGAATGCAAGAAAATAATAGAAGAGAATAGGATTAGAGTAGACTAGACTATAATAAAATAGAAGAGAAGAGAATAATGGAGGAGAATAGAAGAATAGGAATAGAATAGAAATAAGAATAGGATAGAAATAAGGGAAATATTAATGTATACACTTTTACCTTATAAAATGAAAGTAATAATGATAAAATGTGGAATAATTGAATGATGATAGATTGCAACCCAATATAAGTGTGCGTTGTTATTAAAAATCCATAAGTTGATCTAATGTAACAATTATGTTTAATCTCCCTCTGTTTATGCAGCCTAAAACTGTGTTGGCTTTTTTGGCCGCTGCTGCAAACAGCTGGCTCATATTTAATAGATAGATAGATGGATGGATGGATGGATGGATGGATGGATGGATGGATGGATGGATGGATGGATAGATAGATGTATAAGGTATATATATAGACCAAAGAAGCACAATGGATATTTAAAAAATGTAGAAGTGTTGCAGACGATACAAACATATATTTAAAAAAATCTCCAGGGTTGCAGCATTCACAATTTCTGGAGGCAAGTTGTTCCACGGATTAATTGTCCTCCCTGTCAGGAAATTTCTCCTTAGTTCTAAGTTGCTTCTCTCCTTTCCAAGAAGAGGCCCTTCCTTCCCTCAAAAAGTTTCTAGGCTTAACCCAGCGGCCTGGAATCTGCTCCGTGCACTAACCCTGGCGCCCTGCCACCGAGCCGGCCCGGAGTCTGTTCCAAACAATCAGCAGGTGGCTGTTTTGTTCTCAGGCACACACTCCAGGCCTCTTCAAGGCTGATGACGCCACCCACGAGTGGCATGATGCACGCCTTCCAGCTCAAGCCAGAGGAGGAGCCGAGCAGAAGCGGGAAGCCAGCTTTCCGTCCACGAGGCCTGCCGTGAGCTGGAAGGGGCCCAAGGAGCCCAGCTGAAGAAGCAAGGAGGATCTGGCCGAGGGGGTCGCTCTGCCCTCTCTCGAGCCCCATCCGGGGGCGCAACGACACGCGAACTTCTCCGCCGCCGTAGATGAAAGAGCTGCTGCCAATCATTTCTCAGCGGTTTTTTTCCTTTCAAACTCGGCAACTTCTTAATAAGGCGTGTGGACCAACTCCCAGAATTCATGATGGCTGAGGAATGTTCTGACCCAGCCTTAGCAGAAGCAAGAAACGGAGTTGTTGTCACGAAACCCCCCCGCTTTATTTACCTCTTGTGAATTTATGGCAATTTACGGCCACAACAGACCTTATTAGTTCCTTGCGATAATTGCCAGGCGGGGAGCTCCCAGCCGAAAAGGCTGCAAATTAAGTTCTGGCAAGCCGTCTCTGTGGCACAAAACACCCTGAGAAAAATCTTCAGAAATACGAACTGTTCTGTCCTACGACCACCACTCCCTTTTCCTTCTATTTATTCCCCAGCCAGGGAGGGCTCATTCAGCGTCCACGTGTGCTTTGCTTCCTCAATCCAACTCCTTGTCCTCCGTTGTTCTCCTCTCCTAACTGCTCTGAGCATACGCGCATCTGGAACAGGCCCCAGCTGTTCTTCCTCCCCACTTATCTTCGCCTCCAAAGGCCGCTGCCTCTCCGGTGGCAGGGAAATGTCGTACCGACCGGGCTCTATCTCCGTACATACGCGGCAGAACATCCATCAGAGCCTCTGCCAGAATCCAGCGGTTCCTCCCCAACCTCCTCAACTGTCACCAGCTCAGCTGGCGGCTGGCGGGCCACAACGTTCTGGGACTTGAAGTCCTCAGCCTCTTAAAACGGCCAAGTTTGAAAAACACAGAGGCAGAGAATACAGAATAACAGAGTGGGAAGGGGCTTTGGACGTCTTCTAGTCTAACTTTCTGCTCGGGCAAGAGGCCCTATACCTGGGATGGCGAACCTATGGCCCGTGTGCTACAGGTGGCACACGGAGCCATTTGTCAGGGCACGCAAGGCCCTGTCAGCTGGCCAGCGCGCATGCACGTGCTGGCCAGCTGAGTTTAGCTTTTTTTTTAAAGCCATTTTTGGCCCCCCTCTTGTTTCCTAGCTTTGCCATTGCTTTCCTCCCTAGGAGGTATTTATTATTATTTATTTATTTTATTAAATTTATAGACCGCCCCCTCTCCCCCATGGAAATTAAAAATCAAATAAATACAACAATATACAAAATATTAAAACCGAATTAAATTACCCCTGTGCTAAAATAGAAACATTAAAACCCTTAAAACCCTAAACAGCTGTACCCCTTAAAATTCCAATTAAACAATTTATTTCTACAGGCTAGGTATGATAAGTTAGGCCAGGCCGGCCTGATGGAAGAAGTGAGTCTTTAACTTCTGGCGGAAGGAGCGGAGGTCCGTTGTTCTGATTTCGGGGGGGTAGGTCATTCCAGAGGGTAGGGCCCACCACAGAGAAGGCCCTTCCCCTGGGCGTCGCCCGCTGGCATTGCCTAGTGGACGGCACCCGGAGAAGTCCCTCTCTGTGAGAGCGAATCGGCCGGAGGGATGTATGGAGCAGGATGCGATCCCGCAGATAACTAGGCCCCGTGCCATGGAGTGCTTTAAAGATGGTGACCAGCACCTTGAAGCGCACCCGAAAGGCCACAGGCAGCCAGTGCAGCTCGCGCAGGAGCGGTGTTACATGGGCAAACCGGGAGGTTCCCAGGACTGCCCGCGCGGCTGCATTCTGGACTAGCTGCAGTTCAGTGACAGGTAGTGTCACTACAGGTAGTGACAGATTTCCTTTTCCTGGGCTCCAGGAAGATCACCGCAGATGGGGACTGCAGCCAAGACATTAAAAAGAGGCTTGCTCCTGGGAAGAAGCCATAGGAAAAGCAGGGGTGAAATGTGCCGTCCGTGCACAGCCGCTCTCTTCCCCACTCTCTCCCGAAGCAAGCTAAAAATATCAACATGTACAAACAGGCCTGCGGCGACCCCTCGCTGGGTGCAAACCACCAGCCTGAATTCAATGCATTCCTATCACCGTTCGGCGAGCGCAGCCAGGCGAGGAAAACGCCGTCTCTGCGCACCGGCTTGGAAACAAGAGGCACGTTGTGCAATGTTGTACGGTTACCCCCTTCCGCAACTAGCTGCAATCCAAGCTCCTGGTTAATGCCCTGTTGCTTCTCCACCATGGAGGAGCTGGAGCAGAGCCTTCCTAAATTCCAAAAGGTATGTCAAATATTTGGCGGCTGCATTCCATTCGACAGGACTGGCAGGCACCCACTTCTCCCCCCCCCTCTCCCTCCCCCCCCCTCTCTCTCTCACACACACACACGTCCATTTGGTTTGGCTGTCCGGATGAATCGGAGCGAAACCTGTTAATTCCTGCCACGTCTCTGGGGCAGAGTCTCCCTTGGTTATGAGGTCAATCTAAAGGGGGCGGGGGGGAGGATTGGTAAGAATGAGGGGTGGGGTGGAGGGGAAGAATTTAATGCAGAGAAAAGCAAAATCCCTTCTAATAAAATAAATTGCAACGCACCCTTCCAAACTTTCCAACTCCAAAACAGGTAGTACCAGACTGGGCCCTATCTAACAAAATGAAATTCAAGGTTTTTTGCGAGTTATCTGCGAGACCGCCTCCTACCCCACACATCCCTTCGACCGATCCGCTCCCACAGAGAGGACCTTCTCCGGGTGCCTACCGGGTGCAATGCCGGCTCGCGACGCCCAGGGGAAGAGCCTTCTCTGTGGCGGGCCCTGCCCTCTGGAACGAGCTACGCCCTGATCTTAGAAACATCACGGACCTGCGCCTCTTCCGCCAACACCTAAAGACTCACTTCTTTCACCTGGCTGGCCTGGCCTAACTTTCGAGACTATATCATTGACTGGTTTTAAGTTAAATTAAGTGAATAAGGGGTTTTAAATTGATTTTAGCACAGGTGTTATCTAATTTAATAGGATTTTATTGATTTTATGATGTATTTATTCTTTGTATTGTCTTTTTCGTGTTTTAATTTCCTGTGCACCGCCCCGAGTCCCTTCTGGGAGAGTGGCGCGGTATATAAATCCAATAAAATCAAAAAATCAAGGTAGAGAAAAGTAAAAGTCCTACACTTAGGTTAAGATAAACCCAAAACACACATACAAACTGGGTGAGACCAGGCTTAACAGCAGTCGCTGTGAAAAGGATCTTGGAGTCTCAGTGGACAACTAGCTGAATATGAGCCAGCCATGGGCAGCGGCAGCCAAAGAAAGCCAATGCAATCCTAAATTGCATTTACAGAGGGATGCAATCAAGATCAGGGGAGGTACCAATACCACTCTATGAAGCCTTAGTTTATTTTTTATTTTATCAAATTTATACCCCGCCCTTCTCCTTGTTAGGACCCAGGGCGGCGCACAGGCATCATTAAAAACCATTACAAAACAATACAAACTCTTAAAAGCATATTAAATTAACCTAAAACCCGTGCTAAAACCCTTTAAAACCCTAAAAATTTAAAATGTATAAATATAGTCAGAAACGGGGGGCTACGCTAGGCCGGCTTGTTGGAATAGGTACGTCTTCAGGCGTTGGCGGAAGAGGCGGAGGTCCGAGATGGTGCGAAGGTCGGGGGGGGGGGGTAGGTCGTTCCAGAGGGCCGGGCCCGCCACAGAGAAGGCCCTTCCCCTGGGTGTCGCCAACCGGCATTGCCCGTCCGACGGCACCCTGAGAAGGCCCTCTCTGTGGGAGCGGATCGGGCGAAGGGATGTATGGGGCAGGAGGCGGTCTCGTATATAGCTAGGCCCCGAGCCATGGAGCGATTTGAAGATGGTCGTCAACACCTTGAAGCGCACTCGAAAGGCCACAGGCAGCCAGTGCAGCTCGCGCAGGAGAGGTGTTATGTGGGCATGCCTTAGTAAGACCACACCTAGAGTACTGTGTTCAGTTTGGTCACCACACTATAAACAAGATGTTGAGACTCTAGAAAGATTGCAGAGAAGAGCAACCAGGATGATGAGGGGACTGGAGACTAAAACATATGAAGAAAGGTTGCAGGAACTGGGTATGGCTAGTCTAGTGAAGAGAAGTGAAGGACCAGGGGAGACAGGATAGCAGCCTTCCAATATTTATGGGGCTGCCACAGAGAGGAGGGGGATCAAGCTATTCTCCAAAGCCCCTGAAGGCCAGACGAGGATTAATGGATGGAAACTGATGGAGAGATTCAACCTGGATATAAAGAGGAGTTTCCTGACAGTGAGAACCATCAACCCATGGAAGAGAAGTTGCCTTCGGAAGCTGTGGGAGCTTCAACCCTGGAGGCTTTCAAGAAGAGACTGGACTGCCCACGTGTCAGAAATGATGCAGGGTCTCCTGCTTGGGAAGGGGGTTGGACTAGATGACCTACAGGGCCCCTTCCAATCTGTTAATTCTATATTCAGTGGAACAGAAGTTACCTTCGGCAGTTGTGGGAGCTTCAACCCTGGAAGCTTTTTTTTTTTTTTTTTAAACAATTTTTATTTTTATTTTTAAACAAAACACAAACAAATATAACAAAAAACAAAAACCCCAAACTCCATCTTCCATTACAAATTGTAGAAAATGTGTCGGTTGGTTACAAACTGTGCATCTCTTCCATAGTCATATTCATATCAAATCACATATTTTAGTTCAAATATATTTATATATATTACAATTATTATATCTCAACCTTCATTTGACTATCTTGTTTCCAGCCATTGATAAAATTTATTCCAAATTTCATAGAATTGTTCGCTGTCTTGCTCTCTAATTTCAAATGTTAATTTACTCATCTCTGCACATTCCATAATTTTATAAATAATTTCTTGCTGTGATGGTAATTTGTCATTTCTCCAATTTTTTGCAAAGACGATTCTAGCCTGGAAGCTTTCAAGAAGAGACTGGAAGTGCCCTCGGTCAGAAATGGTGTAGGGTCTCCTGCTTGGGAGGAGGGGGTCGGACTAGATGACCTACAAGGTCCCTTCCAACTCTGTTAGTCTGTGAAAGACCTGAATGGAAAGCACGAGGTACTTCGGGGGGGGGGGGGGGGGATTTAAACTCTGGCGTATAAAGCAACCTTGGCCCTCTTAGAAGGAAGAGCAGGACCTGTGAATCGGCTGTTTTGTTCTCCAGCCAGATCTCCACAGCTATGCTGAGGTCACGAGTGTCACCGGTTCTTCCTGCCAAGACATTTCAGGAGGTGGCTGGAGAAAGAAACACAAACACACACACACACACACACACACACACACACGGAGGGTGATGCAGGTTCTGTACTAATGCAGAATGTTTTTTATTTTTATTTTGCTCTGCCAAGGACACAGCTGCCAAAAAAACCACCAAAACCCGTATTTATTGAATTGAATTGCTTCCATTCCGGCTGGAATTCCGGTCGTAAGTCAAGGGTTCGATTTTTACAGTCCTTGGAGCAGGATAGGCAGCAACTGCACGAACCGGCCACCCCCCAGGTAGATCGAGCCTCTCGATGGGCGAGAGGGGCAGGATGAGATGCCTTCCGGAGCGGAGTAAGGCAGGTCAAATGGCCAAACTCCGGGAGCTGATGACATGTCCCGGCCGTGGCCTTTCGACCTACCTGCCTTTTACGGATATACATAACGGTCTGGGATCCCTACTGTGCCGTCCCTCCAATACAGCGGGAAACAGGGCATTGTGGGAATATCAAAAGAGCAGCCAGGTTTACCCCCATGGTTCATTTCATGGAAGGGGGGAATAGAGTAGGGTAGGGTAGGGTAGGATACACTATTGGAATGAGGAATAGAATAGAAGAAAATAGAATAGAATATTGGAATGAAGAATAGAATAGAATATTGGAATGAATAGAATAGAATATTGGAATGAAGAATAAAATACAATGTAGAGTAGAGTAGAGTAGAGTAGAGTAGAGTAGAGTAGAGTAGAGTAGAGTAGAGTAGAGTAGAATTCTTTATTGGCCAAGTGTTTTTTGAAGAAGAGACCGGACAGTCACTTGTTTGGCATGGCATAATTTCTCCTGCTTGAGCAGGGGGCTGGGCTAGAAGACCTCCAAGGTCCCTTCCCGCTCATTAATTCATTCATTCTTGAGGGGGGAAACCCCATGGATACTCCATGTCCCATTCCCCCCACCCCAGCGAGCTAGAATGAAGCAGCTTCTTGGATGAGAAGCGATGATACTACTACTACTACAACTCCTACTCCTACTTCCTCCTCCTCCTCCTCCCCCCTCCTCCTCGCTTCTTCCTCCTCCTCTACTTCTCCTCTTCCTCTTCCCTCCTCCTCTCTTCTTCTTCTCCCTCCTCCTCCTTCTTCTCTTCTTCTTCTCCCTCCTCCTCCTCCTCCTGCCTGGGCTGTAAAAACCAGGCTACAAAGACTTGAAAACATTGGGGAAGGCGGCAGGGGCGAACACAGCTGGGCTGTTGCCAAAATGTTGCACACATAGATCTGGTGTGTGTGTGTGATGTGCGTATATACACACTTCCCTAAACTTTATAGAGGTAAATAGCCTGCAATCCTAAGCAACGGTTGTGGTCACACCTAATAAATAACCCAGAAGTCAACGAAAGGTTTCCAGCTTCCAGAATTTTCTTTTTAATAGCTAAGGGGGAGGGGGAGAGGGGGGGGGTTGCTAGAAGGAAAAACTCCTTGGCACACCTTGGTAGAGGCGCGATTTTTGTTTTGAGAGCCCCACGCAAACCAGACCTGACTTGTTCCCCTCCGAGGATTGCCAGGAGCCGAGCTGTTTGGTTCGATCTCGGCTTCTGCGCCTAACTCTGTTAAAAGCAAGAGGAGAGCGTTTCCAGATTTAAGCGGATCTGCTGCCGAAGAAACGCCGGGCAAATCCATCTGTTTTGCTCCGCTGCTCGTGCAGAATTCCAGCAATCTGCAACCCACACAAACGATGTTCGTTCCGGCAGTGGCCCGGCGTGTCTGGCGCATCCTGGCTTAGCGTGGCTTGCAAACATGGAAAAGGCCCTGTTTCGCCCCAAATACCGTACTTTTCGGAGTATAAGACGCACTTTCTCCCCCCCACACAAAGAGGGTGGAAATGTTGGCGGGTCTTAAACACCGGATACGGTGTATTTTTGGCCTCCTGAAACCCAGAGGTGGCATTCGGCCGGTTCTGGAGAAGTGGGCACCGGAAATTTTGAGTAGTTTGGAGAACCGGCAAATACCACCTCTGGTTGGCCTCGCCCCCATCTCTTCTCTGAATGGGGATTTTGCAGTATCGTTCTCCTGCCACGCCCACCAAGCCACACTATGCTCACCAAGCCACGCCTACAGCCACGCCTACAGCAAAACATTTTAAATCCCACCATGACTGAAACCCTATGTGTCCTATTTTTGTAAAAAATGGGGTGTGCAGAGGGTTTGGGAGGCCTGCAGACTGCTCCTGGGGGCTGGGGAGAGCAGAAATGGGATGCACCGGGGGGGGGGGGGGGGAGGTTTGGGAGGTCAAAAATGGGCCTGTTTTTCACAAAAATGAAATGTGCATAGGGTTTTGGAGCCCTGGGGAGGGGCACTTATATTTTTTCTTGTCTTACTCTTCGAAATCTTGGTGTGTCATATACTCCGGGGCGCCTTATAGTGCGAAAAATACGCTATATATTCCTGGAGCCCCCGCTTTAGGCAGGTGTGGGTTTTTATTGATTTAAGGCCGCGATGGCTAACCCTGTGGCACGCAGAGCCCTGTCTGTGGGCACGTGCGCTGTCGCCAGCTGCTCTTGTGGCTTTTGGCGCAATGGTCTTCGTGTGTGCTCTGGGAACCCGAAGACCAGCTGGCTAGTGTGCATGCATGTGCCGGCCACGTGGTGCTCCAGAGCAGGCAAAGACCAGCGGGCTGGCACGCATGTGCATGCTGTATACCTGAGGTGGCAAACTAGCCACCTGGTTTTCGGGTTTTCGGTGCTCCAGGACGCACATGCATGCACACTGTAGTTTGGACACTCGGTGCCAAAAAGGTTCGCTATCCCTGAGGCCTCTCTCTCTCTCTCTCTCTCTCTCTCTCTCTCTGTGTCTCTCTATGTCTCTCTCTCTCTGTCTCTGTCTCTCTCTCTCTCTCTGTATGTCTCTCTCTCTGTATGTCTCTCTTCTGTCTCTCTCTCTCTCTTTGTCTCTCTCTCTCTGTATCTCTCCTCTCTCTTTGTCTGTCTCTCTCTGTATCTCTCCTCTCTCTCTCTCTCTCTCTCTGTATCTCTCTCTTCTATGTCTCTCTGTATTCTCTCTCTCTCTCTCCTCTGTCTCTCTGTCTCTGTATGTCTCTCTCTCTCCTCTCTCTCTCTGTATCTCTCTTTCTATGTCTGTCTCTCTCTGTGTATGTCTCTCTCTCTCTGTGTCTCTCTCTCTGTGTCTCTCTCTTCTCTGTGTCTCTCTCTCTGTTTGTCTCTCTCTCTGTGTACCTCTCTCTCTCTGTATGTCTCTCTGTGTCTCTCTCTCTGTATGTCTCTCTATCTCTCTCTCTCCTCTCTCTGTCTCTCTCTCTCTTCTCTCAATGTCTCTCTCTCTCTCTGTATGTCTCTCTCTTTGTCTCTCTCTATGTCTCTCTCTCTCTGTACCTCTCTCTCTGTATGTCTCTGTGTCTCTCTCTGTATCTCTTTCTCTCCTGTCTCTGTCTCTCTCTCTCTTCTCTCAATGCCTCTCTCTCTCTTTGTCTCTCTCTGTATCTCTCTCTCTTCTGTCTCTCTATCTCTGTATGTCTCTCTCTGTATGTCTCTATCTCTCTGTATCTCTCTCTGTATGTCTTACCCTGTCACACACACACACACACACACACACACACACACACACACACACACACACACTTCTTAACTCTCCAAAGCAGAGAGTACCGAAATCCAGAACAAACATTCCCTTCTTGCTAATATTTTATCGGGTCCTTTGAAATTCAGGGTAAACCAGGAAGGGCTTCAAGACCCCAGGAGGGGAGGCCTCAACAGGATTCAGGGGGATGCTTGCCTTGGGCGTATCCTGGGAGAAAGCAAAAACAGGAACTGGGGAGTGGGGAGGGGGGGGGAAGGTTTGTTATTTTGGAAGCTTTGCACTCATTCCCCCCACCCCGGCTGAAGTCAAAGGCGTGGCCCTCCTGCCTGCTTCCTGGGCACCTGCTGCCTTTGTTGTTGCTGGAAAGACACAAAGTCCGATCGCCCAAATCCCAGTTTCCAGAAAACAAGGCAATCCAGAAATAGAAAACGGAAGGGGGGAGAGGGGGAAAGAAAGAGAGAGGGGTGTGTGTGCTCTGATGCGATTTTGGAAATATAAGACTTGAGTCGAGCTGGAGAGAAAAATAGGTAAAGGTCAAGGTTCCCCTCGCACATCTGTGCTAGTCGTTCCCGACTCTAGGGGCAGTGGTGGGTTTCTGCAGGCTCGCACCTACTCGCGAGAGCCGGTTGGTGAAATTTAGAGAACCGGTGAGAGGGGGTTCCACCGGCGTACCTGGAAGTAAATCTGGCTCGCCGCTGCCAGTGACCCAACGGGAAGGAAAGGAAAGGAAAGGAAAGGAAAGGAAAGGAAAGGAAAGGAAAGGAAGGAAGGAAGGAAGAAAGGAAGAAAGAAAGAAAGAAAGAAAGAAAGAAAGAAAGAAAGAAAGAAAGAAAGAAAGAAAGAAAGAAAGAAAGAAAGAAAGAAAGAAAGAAAGAATTTATCATCACAATTGAGTCCAAAATTTTGGTTGCTAAGCAAGAGCGTTGTTAAATGAGTTTCACCACATTTTAAAAGGTGGTGAAACTCCCACCCTGTCACATGACTGCCAAGCCACGCCCGCAAAATAGGCCACACCTACAGAGTAGATTCTAAAAAATTTGAAACCCACCACTGTCTAGGGGGCTGTGCTCATCTCCATTTCAAAGCCCAAGAGCCAGCGCTGTCCGAAGACGTCTCCGGGGTCATGTGGCCGGCATGACTCAATGCCGAAGGCGCACGGAACGCTGTTCCCTTCCCACCAAAGGTGGTCCCTGTTTTTCTACTTGCATTTTCTTTACCTACTTTTGAACTGCAGAAGCTGGGACAAGTCATGGGAGCTCACTCCGTTACGCGGCGCTAGGGATTCGAACCGCCGAACTGCCGACCTTTCGGATCGACAAGCTCGGTGTCTTAGCCACTGAGCCAGGGCGTCCTTAACTGAATGGAGAGCCGTTGGAAGATGAAACCTTACCCCGACACTCAGGAAAAGGTTGCTCCTCACAGGTTGAGTGGTAATAGACACCGAGCGACACACATTTCTTGGTGACGTGCAGAGCAGGGTGGATAAAAATCGATGTTTTTTTAAAAAAAATTAAAATTAAAACAAATCTGATCTTTTAACTTCCATCAGATTTTTGTTTTTAAATTTTTATGAAATTCATTTCAATAAAATGCTTTTGGAGTTACAAATCCATCTCAAGATAGCTTTCTATTTAAGACACGTTAATAATTTAGTTTATTCAGCATGAAACGGAGCGTAACGATGTAGCGCGAGGCTGCTTATTCCACAATATTGGGACCGTCGGGGAGTCAACAGCGGGTCAGAGATGACAGTTGCTCTTTAAAAATTAGGATTTAAATCAACCAGTCATCAGGTTCTACATTTAGGCAACAAAAACGAAATGCACAGGTACAGTACAGGTGGTGGTACCTTGCTCACTGTGAGAGGGATCTTGGAGTCCTAGTGGATGATCACTTAAATAGGAGCCAGCCGTGGGCAGCAGCTGCCAAAAAAGCCAACCCAGTTCTAGGCTGCATCAACAGAGGGAGAGAATCAAGATCACGTGAAGGGTTAATACCACTTTATAAGGCCTTGGTAATAAGGCCACACTTGGAATATTTGCTTTGCTGGCTGGAGAAGTCTGGGAGCTGAAGTCCTTCAGACTTAAACTTGCAAAGGTTGGAGACCCCTGTTTTAGAGGAAGATTCCTTTGACTCATCTTTTATTTTTACGATGCAAGAGAAGCTTAGAATGGTCATCAGAGAAGGAGAGGCGGAGGTGCAACATTACAACTCGGGCTTGTAGGAACCAATTTTGCAACTAGGAAAAAAATCTGCCACCTCCCCAGAGTTAAAACCAAGCTTGCCAAGACCACAGAGCAGTGTAATAACAAGGTCCCTGTCCTCGTTTGTTTTTCATTCAGGATTATTCCTCCTCATATCGAGTGTGCAGCAAAGAGCCAATTACAATTCAGAAGCAGAGTTTCACACAACCAAGGGAGTTGTGTCTGTCTGTCTGTCTGTCTGTCGGCTTGAGGTTGAGTTTGTTACTACCCATCCAGTAATAATTGTAATATAATGCATTGCTGTCTGTCTGTCTTATACACAAAAATAGCAATGCATATATTACAATTATTACTGGATGGGTAGTAACAAACTCAACCTCAAGCCGTCCAAGCCGTCTATTCATACATGCACAAAGGAATTACTATAAATCTAAAAGCATGACCAGCGTGATTATTTGTGAGGAGGGGGATTAGCGAGGGATAGAAAAGAGCAGAGGTGCCATTGTGTGAATGCGGGACAAGATTTTCTTTTTTTTTTGTAGTATCGAGATGGGTCTTAGCAAAATAATACTAATACTAATATTATTAATAATAATAATTAAAAAAAAACAGTGGTACCCATTGTCATTGGGGCACTTAGTACCATGTCCAAGAATTTTATGAAACACATCAAGAAACTGCTGCTTCCCACAATAACATCAGCGGAACTGCCAAAAACTGTGCTCCTCGGAGCATCTTACATTCTAAGAAGGTACTTGGTTGACACCTAGGGCGCTGGCAGAAACCCGTATCAACCATTAGCACCAGTCAATGGCATTTGTGATGCATTTTTGAATGTTCATTTGGCTGAGTTTTATGTTTAATGAATAAAGTAGAATAAGAATAAGAATAAGAATAAGAGAAAGAAAGGAAGGAAGGAAGGAAGGAAGGAAGGAAGGAAGGAAGGAAGGAAGGAAGGAAGGAAGGAAGGAAGGAAGGAAGGAGTTAGAAGAAATATCCATCTGGGTTCAACTCCAAGTCGGGGGAAAGACCCTGGAAACATGGAAGCTGCTTGGAAAGACGGTTTAAGGGTAGACAGGAAAGAAAGGAAGAAAGAGAGAGAGAGAGAGAGAGAGAGAGAGAGAGATAGAGAGAGAGAGAAAGAAAGAAAGAAAGAAAGAAAGAAAGAAAGAAAGAAAGAAAGAAAGAAGTAGTTGAGAAGCGAGCTGAAAATTGGAAAAGCAAAGCTATGCATGGCCAATACTTGAGAAGTATTGAAGGCAAAGCTGACCAAAAGCGATCAGGAGTATTTTGGCACCTCAAGACAAAACTGCATGAAGGCAAAAATTCAACATGTTACCACCAACAGCAAATGTTGTCTCTGTAATGAGAAAGACGAGACAGTCGACCACCTGATCAGTGGGTGCAGCAAAATTTCACAAACTGACTACCTACAACGCCATGACCGTGTTGCTAAGATCGTTCCCTGGAAATTGTGCCAGAAATTTGGATTTGAGTACAGCAAAAACCACTGGGAACATCAGGTTGAGAAGGTTTTAGAGAATGAGAAAGTCAAGATCTTGTGGGACTTCAGAATTCAGACCGACAGGCACTTGGCCTACAACACACCTGACATAACGACAGTTGAAAAGAAAAAAAGAATGGTTCGTTGACATTGCAATACCTGGTGATGCACGGATTGAAAATAAGCAGCAAGAAAAACAATCACAAAGTACCGGGATTTGCAAATTGAAGTTGAGCGACTGTGGAAAAAGAAATCGCGTGTTGTCCCGATTGTGATTGGAGCCCTTGGAGCAAGACCTAAAGAGCTACCTCGCTCTTTGGAAATTCTAAATTTTACAAGGAGAGCGCATGCACACGCCCACCCGCTGCTCACTCAAGTGGGGATGTGCACACCCAGTGGTGGGTTTCTGCAGGCTCGCACCTACTCGCGAGAGCCAGTTGGTGAAATTTAGAGAACCGGTGAGAGGGGGTTCCACTGGCGTACCTGGAAGTAAATCTGGCCCACCGCTGCCAGTGACCCAAAGGGAGGAAAGGAAAGGAAAGGAAAGGAAAGGAAAGGAAAGGAAGGAAGGAAGGAAGGAAGGAAGGAAGGAAGGAAGGAAGGAAGGAAGGAAGGAAGGAAGGAAGAAAGAAAGAAAGAAAGAAAGAAAGAAAGAAAGAAAGAAAGAAAGAAAGAAAGAAAGAAAGAAAGAAAGAAAGAAAGAATTTATCATCACAATTGAGTCCAAAATTTTGGTTGCTAAGGAAGAGCGTTGTTAAATGAGTTTCACCACATTTTAAAAGGTGGCCACTCCCACCCTGTCACATGACTACCAAGCCACGCCCACAAAATAGGCCACACCTACAGAGTAGGTTCTAAAAAATTTGAAACCCACCACTGTGCACACCTCTCAGCTGTTTCCGAGTGGCTCACGGCCCAATCATGGGCCACAGACCCCTGGATTAAAGGGCAAGAAACCATGGTTGGAAACTGGTCAAAGGGAGAGGCAACCTGGAGTGAAGGAGAAACTTCCTAACAGTGGGGACAATTGACCAGTGGAACAGCTTGCCACCAGAAGTTGTGGGCACTCCATCACTGGAGGTTTTTAAGAACAAACTGATCAGCCATAGGTCTCCTGCTTGAGGAGGGGGCTGGACTAGAAGACCTCCAAGGTCCTTCCCAACTCTGTTATTCTGCTATTCTCCTTCCTTCCTTCCTTCCTCCCTCCCTCCCTCCTTCTCTATCACTGGAGGTTTTTAAGAAGAGACTGGACAGCCATTTGTCTGAAATGGTATAGGCCTCCTGTTTGAGAAGTGGGGGCTGGACTAGAGGACCTCCAAGGTCCCTTCCAGCTCATTCATTCTATTCTAAAGGTTTTCCAAAAGAAAAGAAAAAAGAACTCAAAAGTCCATTATTAGATGGGGAAAGAGAGCAGCAAGAGATGGAAGTGAAGTTATGCATGAGAATAAACAGAACGCCTGACAACTCAACACTACACAAGGACAACAGAGATGTTGTGCCATTCCCTTGGTTGTTTAGATATTGATGGAATGTTTGTGGTGTCAAAGGAGGAGGCTCTGAATAAGAACACAAATGTACTTTTGCATGCAAAATGGTATCGCTGAGTCACGGAGAACTCAAAAAATAATTTTGAATGAACGTTCGATTGCATAATGCAAGCAGGACATCGGATCTGAAATTTGCTAATACAGGCAGTATCCGGACTTAACAGCCATTCACGCAGTAACGATTCTTAAGTTACGACGGCGCTGAAAAAAAAAGTGATCCGTTTTCATACTTTATGACCACGCCAGCACCCCCACAACAATTAAGTATTGAATTAATTTAAATTAGCAAATTGGCAGGTATTTTATGATGACCACACTGCCCTAGGTCACGTGATGGTAACCTGCCCAGCCACTTCCAGCAAGCAAAGCTGAATCCACTTAATGACCGTCTGTTGCTTCACACATTATAATGTGGAGGTTTTTCAGAAGAGGCACTTGCCTCCAACTGCGTCGGGCCCTGTTGGCGAACCTATGCCACGCATGGCAGAGCCTTCTCTGCGAGCACACAAGCCGTCGTACACGCCTCCCGCCAGCCAGCTGCTTTCCGGGTCTCTGCCGTACGGGGAGGGGGGGGAGGAGGGGCACGTGTGTGTGTGCATGCGTGGGGGGTTGTGCGTGCATACACGGGGCGAGAGGGGTGCAGGGGGTCATGTGGCCTAAGTTATTGGCCTAAGTTATTTACCTAGCCTACAGTCTGTATAATAAATTGTTTTAATTGGGTTTGAATGGGATTATGTTTTAACCTTTTAAATTTTAGCACAGGGATAATTTATTTAATTTGATTTTAACTATTTATATTGTGATACTGTTGTGTTTTTTAACTTCCTGTGCACCACCCCGGGTCCCTTTGGGGAGAGGGTACGGTTATATAAATCCGAAATAAAATAAAAATTAAAAATAAATAAAATGTGTGCATGCACAGGGCAGGAGAGTGCAGGGGCGGGACGCATGCAGGAAGTTGCAATGTGTGCATGCCCCCGTGCATATGTCCCCAACCCCCGTGCATGCACCTCGCCCCTGCACTCCCCCGTGCATACGCACACGACCCCCCCAGCATGTGCCCCCCTCCTGCACTCCCCCCTCCTGCCCACTCGAGTCCCTGCAATCCCCACATACAACCTCCCGCCCACCTGCGCGGCAGAGACCCAAAAACCAGCTGGCTGACGGGAGATGTATGTGCATGCGCGGTGAGCTGAGCTGGGGCAGTAGCTCGCCCGCCATAGGTCTAGAACAGGGGTCTCCAACCCTAGCAACTTTTAAGACTTGCGGACTCCAACTGAGGAATTCTGGGAGTTGAAGTCCACCAGTCTTAATGTTGCCGTGGTTGGAGACTCCTGGTCTAGATAGATGATCTCCGGGGTCCCTTCCAGCTCTCTTCCGATTGACTGAACCATCGTTTTCTACCAGCAAGCAATTATAATGATGGCTATGGAAAAGCACATGTTCTATCCTGCGCGTTCCATCCTGCAGGACTGTGCCAGTCCAGGGGTGTTTATTTTTTGGGAGAACTCAACTCACCATGTCCCAAGCCAGACTGAGACTTATTCATAAGCAGGCCTTGTGGTTGAAAAACCAGGCTTCACAGCTGGACTTCCTTTCTTTCTCCCCCATCCCCTATTTTATGCCCACGGGATCATTTAAGCCAGAGGTCCCCAACCTTTGCAACTTTAAGTCTGAAGGACTTCAGCTCCCAGAATTCAACTCCCAGAAGTCTGGGAGCTGAAGTCCTTCAGACTTAAAGTTGCAAAGGTTGGGGACCCCTGATTTAAGCCACCGGGCGATGCTTTCTCATGTGCAGAAACAGCAGGCAAAGAGATGGCCAGAGCGATCACATCCACAGATACATCTCAGGAAGATACCAAGCGTCCATAACACAAAGGGATATGTCTATGAAACCACAAAAACAATAATCTTGAAAGATCGCACGTGCCAACTTAAAACGTAGGAAAACGCCAATTGAAGAACAAAATTTGGAGCAATCCCCCCATCCTGGTATCCTTCAGGAGGTGCTTTTTATTGAGTCTGTCATCTGCACCTCCATCACTGCCTGGTTTGGCTCTGCAACCCAACAAGGCAGATACAGACTTCAGAGGAGAATCAGAACGGCAGAAAAAACAATGGCTGCCAACCTGCCTTCCATTGAGGACCTGCACACTGCAGGAGTCAAAAAGAGGGCTGGGAAAATATCTACAGGCCCAGAACACCCTGGACATAAATTGTTTCAGCTCCTACCCTCAAAACAGCACTATAAGACACAGCACACCAAGACAACTAGACACAAGGACAGTTTTCCCCCGAACACCATCCCTCTGCTAAACAACTATTCACTAAGGCTGCATTGCTATTACTGTTAGTCTCATCGTTCCTCTCACCCATCTCCTCCCACTTATGACTGCAGGACTGTGACTTGGTTGCTTGTATCCTTACGATTTATATCGCTATTGATTGTTTCCTGATTGCTTATTTATACGCTATGACTATCATTAAGTATTGTACCTTGTGATTCGTGACAAATGTATCTTGTCTTTCTATGTCCACTGAGAGCATCTGCACCAAAGACAAATTCCTTGTGTGTCCAATCACACTTGGCCAATAAAGAATTCTATTTCTATTCTATTCCATTCTATGCTTCATCCCAATATTTATTCTATTCTATATCCCAATATTTATTCTATTCTATATTCCAATATGTATTCTATTCTATTCTTCATTCCAATATCTATTCTATTCTATATCCCAATATTTATTCTATTTTATTCTATTCTTCATCCCAATATTTATTCTATTCTATATTCCAATATGTATTCTATTCTATTCTATTCTTCATTCCAATATCTATTCTATTCTATATCCCAATATTTATTCTATTTTATTCTATTCTTCATCCCAATATTTATTCTATTCTAGTCTATATCCCAATATCTATTCTATATCCCAATATTTATTCTATTGTATTCTATTCTTCATCCCAATATTTATTCTATTCTATTCTATATCCCAATATTTATTCTATTTTATTCTATTCTATTCTTCATTCCAATATCTATTCTATTCTATATCCCAATATTTATTCTATTCTATTCTATTCTTCATTCCAATATCTATTCTATTCTAGTCTATATCCCAATATTTATTCTATTTTATTCTATTCTTCATCCCAATATTTATTCTATTCTATTCTTCATTCCAATATCTATTCTATTCTATTCTTCATTCCAATATCTATTCTATTCTATATCCCAATATTTATTCTATTTTATTCTATTCTTCATTCCAATATCTATTCTATTCTATATCCCAATATTTATTCTGTTTTATTCTATTCTTCATCCCAATATTTATTCTATTCTATTCTATATTCCAATATTTATTCTATAGTATTCTATTGTATTCTAGTAACATCTGAGGGTAATGAGAAGTGAAGTCCAACTTGGAGTGAAAAGTGACTTAATTTGTTTGAACTGCGTCCCCACGGGCCTTTTTACAAGGCATTTCTGCTGCAGGTTTGCACAATTCAAGAGCACGCAGAGGTCAGGGAGTTCAACAGCCAGCAATGTTCACAGATAATTAGCTGGCCCAATAAAATTTATCTTTTTACTGCGGCCCTTGTAACAATCGATAAATCATTAAAGCACCAAGATCAGAATGTCCTCGCATTAAGAAGCCGCCTTTAAGTACATGAAATTATTTATTCCTACACTTCCTACTACGCTTTCTCATCAGCTGTGGTGATGGGTGTCTTCTCAATTTGTACCGCCTGATAAGAATTGCACCTGAATCCAAAGACTGCACTGAATCACTGAGATGGTTTTCGCCCAACCTCAGGAGTTAAGAGATGTTCATTCCCTTTGCATGTACAAAGGAAGTTTGCCACGCGAGACAACTTTGGATATATTTTTTTCTTTAAAGTGATGCAAAACTGATTCATTCATGCTAAATCCTTTCAAATGAAATAAATTGCAATGCAATGCATCCTTGCAAACTTTCCAGCTTCAAAACGCCCCAGGTTAATACCAGACTGGGCTCTATTCTAACAAAATGAAATTCAACCTAGAGAAAAGTAAAAGGCAAGAAAAAACAAAAAGTACACATATAAAACCAGGATGAAACCAGTCACTGCAGTCACTGTGAGAGGGATCTTGGAGTCTTAGTGGACAACCAGCTGAAGATGAGCCAGCAGTGTGCGACGGCAGCCAAAAAAGCCAATGCAATCCTAAATTGCATTTACAGAGGGATGCAATCAAGATCAAGGGAGGTATTAATCCCACACTATAAAGCCTTAGTAGGACCACACCTAGAGTACTGCATCCAGTTTTAGTCACCACACTATAAAAAAGATGTGGAGATTCTAGAAAGAGTTCAGAGAAGAGCAACCAGGATGATTAGGAGACTGGAGGCTCAAACATATGAAGAACGGTTGCAGGAACTGGGCCTGGCTAGTCTACTGAAAAGAAGGACCAGGGGAGACATGATAGCAGTCTTCCAATATCCGAGGGGCTGCCACAGAGAGGGGGCGGTCAAACTATTCTCCAAGGCACCTGAAGGCCAAACAAGGAATAATGGATGGAAACTGACCAAGGAGAGATTCAACCTGGAAATAAGGAGACATGTCCTGACAGTGAGAACAATCAACCCATGGAACAGAAGTTGCATTCGGAAGTTGTGGGAGCTGACCCCTGGAAGCTTTCAAGGAGAGACTGGGCTGCCATTTGTCAGAAATGGTGATGGGTCCCCTGCTTGAGCTAGATGACCTCTAAGGTCTCTTCCAACTCTGTTAATCTGTTATTCCTGGACCACTTTAAACAGGGTAAGAGTCTAATTCAGAATGCTACGAACAGTGGAGGAGACAGGAAAGAAGTAAAACAATTTCAAAATTAGACCAAAATTTCTTGCTGTCTCCCTGCCCCCCTCCCACCAAGCGTTCTAGAGAAGTGAAAATCTTGGATAATCTTTTGCACACTTTTGGCTTGTTCTAGGAAATTCAAATGATTGTTTTTTTTTAAACAGGAAGACTAGGCAAATGATAACTTTCTTTACTCCAGGAAAAAGTTGCCTCGATTCGTTGTTTTCAATATGGAACCGCAGAGTGCTTGTTAAAAAAAGAAAACGATGTGATGAACGATCGGTGCATATACGAATTGAATATTTAGAATCACTTTGTTTAAAAATGAAGGAATAACATTTGTGGTTGAATATATGATGCATAAGGGTAATAATGATCCTATGTATATTTGACGGATGATTGGTGATACTACGCATAATCGAAAGTAGTGATGTACATATATACATTGTTGGAAAATCCTTTCGTATTGTAAAACTAATAGAATGAGATAGGTGATTACTCTTACAGAATGTCTGAAGTACTAGCCTTTAAAAATGCTGTATTGTTTTTACAATACAATAGCAGAGTTGGAAGGGACCTTGTAGGTCTTCTAGTCCAACCCCCTGCGTGGGCAGGAACCTTATACCATTTCAGACAAATGGCTAGCCAACATCTTCTTAAAGACTTCCAGGGTTGGGGCATTCACAACGTCTGGAGGCAAGCTGTTCCAGAGGTTAATTGTTCTAACTGTCAGGAAATTTCTCCTTAGTTCTAAGTTGCTTCTCTCCTTGATTAGTTTCCACCCATTGCTTCTTGTCCTGCCTCCAGGTGCCTTGGAGAATAGTTTGACTCCCTCTTCTTTGTGGCACCCTCTGAGATATCGGAACACTGCTATCATGTCTCCCCTGGTCCTTCTCTTCATCAAACTAGACATACCCAGCTCCTGCAGCCGTTCTTCATATGTTTTAGTCTCCAGTCCCCTAATCCTCTTGGTTGCTCTTCTCTGCACTTTCCAGAGTCTCCACGTCTTTTCTACATCGTGGCGACCAAAACTGTATGCAGTATTCCAAGTGTGGCATTACCAATTAATAAAGACTTATTGTTATTAAATAGATAATTAAGGATGCAAGGGAACAAGGTTTGCTTATAATGAAGACGCACCAGATTTAATTCTATTTTAAGATGTGACTGTATTTATACTTTGATTGTTTGTAGTGTTTTAATTTTTCTGTGCGCAGCCCTGAGTCCCAGTGGGGAGATAGGTGCGGTATAGAAATGGGATAAAATAAATAAATAATAAATAAATAAATAAAATAAGGAATATTAACTGTAACTGAATACATGACCTCTTGCCTCACAAGCAGGACGTTGTGAGTTCGATCCTAGGTAGAGGCACATGTAGGGTCTCCTGCTTGGGCAGGGGGTTGGACTAGATGACCTTCAAGGTCCCTTCCAACTCTGTTAATCTGTTAATGAAAGTGACGTATTTAGCTATATTTGATGGATAATCAGCGATTGTATCTGCAATTGAAGATTGATGCACAAATGCTTGTAACCAAACGACATGCTCTATGTAATTGAGGAGGGTTTTAAAATGTTAGGTCTTGTTTGCCTTTGTATATTTGAAAATAAAGAAATATATATATATAAAACATATGAAGAACGGTTGCAGGAGCTGGGTATGTCTAGTTTGATGAAGAGAAGGACCAGGAGAGACATGATAGCAGTGTTCCGATATCTCAGAGGGTGCCACAAAGAAGAGGGAGTCAAACTATTCTCCAAGGCACCTGGGGGCAGGACAAGAAGCAACGGGTGGAAACTAATCAAAGAGAGAAGCAACTTAGAACTAAGGAGAAATTTCCTGACAGTTAGAACAATTAACCTCTGGAACAGCTTGCCTCCAGAAGTTGTGAATGCCCCAACTCTGGAAGTCTTTAAAAAGATGTTAGATAGCCATTTTGTCTGAAATGGTATAAGGTTCCTGCCCACGCAGGGGGTTGGACTAGAAGATCTACAAGATCCCTTCCAACTCTGCTATTGTATTGTATTGTATTGTATATATATTTTAAAAAAAGAAAAACTCCAAAGAATGTGCTCAAAAACCAAAAATGTGAGCTGTTAAGCGCTGAACTGGGACCACACAGATCTCAATTCAAATTCCAGACTCTGTACTGAAGTTCATTGGGAAACTCTGGGTCAGATGTGAACCTCAACCCAGCTATTCTGAGAATGAAATGATCGGCTAGGCAACGGAAACATCACGCATGCAGTTCTGAGCTGTGAGAATGAGGGAATAAACATGTGCGTAACGAATGCAGGCGTGAACAGACTTTGCAGGAGAAGTTCAACAACATTGTGTGAGCGGAGGAGAAAAAATAATAATCAGGGGGCAATCAGCAAATTACTTTTGAAAGCTGCCTTCTGGGGAAGGTTTGTTCATCACCCGATCAACTTGCTGGATAAGCTTCTAAACAAACTTCCAGAATAGTTTTGATGACCAACCTTCTCTTATGTAGCCAGAGGCTCACCAGGATTCAGGATGGTATCGTCTCAATGTTGTTGTTTACCTTTAAAAAAAAAAACCCGGACAAGCAACCAATCTATGCCAACAATCTATTGGCAAACCTGTGCATGGTTATCAATGGCACAGTGGCAAATAGGACAGCGCGCCAGAGGGTCAACATCATGGCCCAGAGGATCATGGGATGCCCGCTCCCCTCTTTAGAAGAGCTTTATAGCTCCTGTTGCCTTAAGAAAGTTCAAAGCATCCTTAAAGATCCATCTCATCCTGAGCACCCCCCTTTAAAAAAAAAAAAAACTATTACCATCTGGCAGCTGGTACAGGATAATAAAAGCAAAGACAAATAGGCTGAAAAAACAGCTTCTATCCCAAAGCAACTATATTGAATTCTACTGCATAAAGATAAAGGTTTGTCTCGCACACATGTGCTAGTCGTTCCCGACTCCAGGGGGCAGTGCTCAGCTCTGTTTTAAAGCCGAAGAGCCAGCGCTGTCCGAAGACATCTCGGTGGTCATGTGGCTGGCATGACTAGACGCTGTGACCTTCCCACCACAGATGGTTCTTATTTTTCTACTTGCAGTTTTTACATGCTTTCCAAAGACTAGGTTGGGACAAGTAACGGGAGCTTACTCCATTACATGGCGCTAGGGATTCCAACCGCCGAACTGCCAACCTTTCTGATCGACAAGCTCAGCATCTCAGCCCCTGAGCCACTACGTCTGACGGTACGGGACAATAAAAACAAATAGGCTGAAAAACAGCTTCTATCCCAGGGCAGGAGCTATCTCGACTTCTACGGTATAGTGCAATATGCAACATCAGGGGTTCTCAACTCAATTGTGTAGAAGGTGAAGGATGTGTGTTTGTGTTTTATTTTTATAGTTACAGTGCACGCTGGAGATGGCGTTTAATTTCGTTGTAAGAGGTGCAATGACAATGAAGTCAACCAAACTAAACCATCTGCCCAGTGTCCGCTTTGTGAAAATATAAAGACCCATACTTACCTCTCTTGAACTCCTCCAACACAGCATCCAGCTTGGTGTCGTTGAAGACAAAGTGCAGCGGGTGGTTGTAGAACTTGATGATGGTGCTCAGCGGGGTGCAGTCGTCGGGGTCCACCAAGGCCAAGTCCTTGACGTACAGCATGTCCACCAAGTTGGTCCGCTCGTCCTCGTACACCGGGATGCGGGTGTAGCCGCTCTGCATGATGGTGGACATGTTGTTGAAGTCCAGCACGGCGTCGGCGTTCAGCATGAAGCACTCGTCCAGCGGCGTCAGCACGTCCTCCACCGTCTTGTTCCGCAGGGCGCCCTTGCTGAACTCCTCCCGCACAAACTCGTTGTAAGGGTCGCTGTTGCGCACCATGTCCAGGATCTTCTCCCGCAAGAGGTAGGTGCTGCTCTCGTGACGCAGGGCCAGCTCCAGCACCCGGCTCAGTGGCAGCGAGACGGGGAAGGTCAGCAGCATGAAGAACTGGGTCAGCCACAGGCCCCGCGGCGCCAGCCACAGGCCCCAGCGGGCGCTGACGGCGAAGGGCAGCACCTCGGCCAGCAGGAAGGACAAGGCGGCCACGCCCAGGACGGCCGGGGCCAGCGCCCCCACGGCCCGGTAGAACAGCACGGCCACGGCGGCTTGGGCCACGGCGCTCACCAGCAGCAGGGAGCACAGGACGAAAGGGCCCCGGTGCCGCACGGGCTCCAGCGTCTTGGAGGCGCCCCGCTCCGCCTCGGAGCCGCAGTCCCGCAGCACGTAGAGCTCGGCCGGGTCCAGCCACAGGGTGCTGAGCTGCAAGGCGCGCAGGAGGGCCAGCAGGGCCAGCAGGAGGGCCACCAGGGTGCCCAGCAGCCAGGGGGGCGTCGGCGGGGGCCACGCTTCGGCCGCCACGCGGGGCCCTCCGCCTTCGTCCTCCGTCACCAGGATGGCGTCTCCGGGGGCCGCGGGGGCCCAGGGGCGTCCGGGCCCCGCCGGGGCGCAGAGGCGGTAGCGGCCCCAGGGGCCCCCAGGGGCCACGCGCACCGTCAGCAGCCCTGCGTGCTCGCTGGCCGGCAGGACGTGGTGGGCCAGGACCTGCGGGGCCCCCGAGGAGGGAGAGGAAGAGGAAGGGTCCCCCGGGGCCCCCGCGCAAGGCGCCTCCTCGGCCACGAAGGCCCCCCAGGGCCAGCTGCGGTTGTGCAGCCCGGTGCCGTAGAGGCGCAGGCGGAAGGTGGCCCCCGGCGGGGCCCGCACCAGGCCCCCCGAGGCCGAGGCGCCGTCCTCCAGGCGGAAGCCCAGCACTCGCGGGCAAGTCGCGCAGGGCCCCGAGGGCTCCCCGGGCTCCGGCTCCCCCGCGCCGTCCCGGAGCGCGCAGACCGCGGCAGCCCAGCCGCAGAGGAGAGCCAGCCAGCCGCCCGCCATCGCCGGAGGGGCAGCCGCGGAGGAGGCGAGGAAGGAGACCCGGAGGCGGAGGAGGAGGAGGAGCAGCAGCAGCGACCGCCACCGGAGGAGCCCCGAGGGGGAGTGGACGGAGCGCGCGGGGTCAGCTGACTCCCCTCCGAGTGCCGCCGAACTTGCCTGCGGAGGACGGGCCAATGGGCGCGCCCGGCCGCCGCGGCTCGGCCAATGGGGGGAGGCGGGGGCGTGGCCGGCGCGGCGGGGCACGGGCTCAAGTTCGGTGGCGCCGCGGTATAAACAAGGCGGAGGGGAGGGGGGAGGAGGAGGAGGGAGACGGGATTTAAAGGGGACGCGGGCCCGCCGGTGTCCGCATGGCGGGGGGTTGTGGTGAGGGTGGGAGAAGGGGTCAGTTGAGGAGTTGGCGAGGAGGAGGAGGAGGAGGATGACCAAGCGGCCCCTCGCAGCTCGTCCTTCTTGGGGGCTGGATGGGTAAATGTGAATTAGCAGTGTGAATTAGAGGAGGAGGAGGAGAACAAGAGGAGGAATGGGGGAAGAGGAGGAGAAGAAAAGAAGAAGGAGAAGAGGAGGAGAAGAAAAGAAGAGAGGGGAAGGACAAGAGGAGGGGAGGAGGAGAAGAAAAAGAAGGGGAGGAGGAGGAGAAAAGGGGAGGAGGAGAAAAAGAGAAGAAGAAATGGAGGAGAAAAAGAAAAGAGGAGGATGGGAGGAGGAGGAGAAAAAGAGAAGAAGAGGAGGAGAAGAGAGGAAGAAGAGAAGAAAAGAAGGAGGAGAGGAGGAAGAGAAGAAGAGGAGGAGGGGGAGGGGGAGGAGAAGAGGAGGTGGAGGAAGGGAGGAGGAGGAGAAAAAGAGAAGAAGAAATGGAGGAGGAGAAAAAGAAAAGAGGAGGAGGATGGGAGGAGGAGGAGAAAAAGAGAAGAAGAGGAGAAGAAGAGAGGAAGAAGAGAAGAAAAGAAGGAGGAGGAGAGGAGGAAGAGAAAAGAAGAGGGGTGGAGGAGGAGAAGAAAAAGGAGGGGGGAGGAGGAGAGGAGGTGGAGGAAGGGAGGAAGAGGAGAAAAAGAGAAGAAGAAATGGAGGAGGAGGAGGAGGAGGAGAAAAGAGAGGAGGATGGGAGGAGAGGAGAAAAAGAGAAGAGAGAAGGAGGACCTTATGATTCTTGACAAATGAATCTTGTCTTTTTATGTCCACTGAGAGCATCTGTACCAAAGACAAATTCCTTTTTTGTCCAATCACATTGGCCAATAAGGAATCCTATCCTATCCTATCCTATCCTATTCTATTCTTCTATCTTCTCTTCCCTTCCCTTCTCTTCTCTTCTATTATATTCTACTACATTCTATTCTATTTATTCTATTCTATTCTACTATATTCTATTCTATTTATTCTATTCTACTATTTTCTATTGTATTCTATTCTATTTCCTTCTCCCTATTACCCCTATAGGCAAAGCATACTCTTTGCTCAAAGTTTTATTCATCCCAATGGCATATCATGAATATAATTAATTATAATTACTAATGTTCAAACAGTATTATGCCTAAAGCTTCATTACCAAGGTATATTATGCCTTTCCTGGTGGAGTCAATAAGCTTTTTCTTAACTGTGCCTTAAAATGAACACTCCTTTCTAACCATAGCCCCGCCCTCACATTGTTACTCTGCCCAGAATAGAAGAGAAGATAGTAGAATAGAATATTGTAGAATAGAATAAATACCCAATACAGATACCCAAAGCAGAGAAAGACCAATGCAGATATACCTTTACGGGTAATGCATGCCCACGGGGTCTTAACAACCGTGATTATTCGGTGCAAAAGGGAAAAGTTGATGTTTGTCTCGCAAATATGACTGAAGAAACTTTGTGAAGGCAATCGTGTGCAATAACAGACAATGAACTTATTGAACAGTCTTTTCATAATATTAATTCAAATTGTTCTGACCTAGGCTTCCCAAAAGCCTGAAGCAAATTTCTTGTCCCAGCAAAAAAACCTTTTTATTAATTGATTGTGAATTCTGCTCCTTCACATCCAGCAAAGTTTTTCAAGGGAGGATTTACAGTCACAGACCTTATAAGCCAGGGCTCTCCAACCTTTGCAACTTTAAGTCTGAAGGACTCCAGCAAAGCTGGCTGGAGAATTCTAGGAGCTGAAGTCCTTCAGACTTAAAGTTGCAAAGGTTGGAGACCCCTAAGCTCTTTAAAAAATGAGGCCAGGAAAAGCCCCAGGCCCAGGTGGCCCCACAAGCCAATACTCTCAAGTGTTTTTCGAGAGTGAACTTCTTCAACCATTAAAAGACACAACGAATGGTGTACTACAGGGGGGAAATATACCCCAGACGTGGAAAGAAACAACTTGGAAATAGCGCTATCAACCTTGAAAGTGGGAACTGTTTTGTCTTTCATCGAGGTTAACGGCTCTGCTCCAAGAAACGAGATATCATTTTCGGTAAATGGTTTGCAAGGTCATTTTTTGTTTTCATTTCCGGAGAATACAAGTCGGGGGGAAAAAATAAACCAAAATAGGAGAATCGACAGAGGTAGCTCCTCTCCCATATCTAGAGATGCAAAATTGGAGCCCCCCTCAAGCCCCCCAGAGCCTCTTATGTGTTCCCCCCAAAACTTTGCTGCTTTATTGAACGGATTCAACTGCAATGATATTTGCGCTCTGTCAGATTTAGGGCGTGTCCTGACCATGCGCAACTCCGAAGCATGCCTAAAACAGCTGTGCCTCCTACCTTGATGCCTCTGGCAGTTTGGAATAAGGTAAAGGTTCCCCTTGCACATCTGTGCTAGTCGTTCCCGACTCTAGGGGGTGGTGCTCATCTCCGTTTCAAAGCCCAAGAGCCAGCGCTGTCCGAAGACGTCTCCAGGGTCATGTGGCTGGCATGACTCAACGCCGAAGACGCACAAAACGCTTATAATTTCCCACCAAAGATGGTCCCTATTTGTCTACTTGCATTTTTTACGTGCTTTCGAACTGCTAGGTTGGCAGAAGCTGGGACAAGTCAGGGGAGCTCACTCCGTTACGCAGCGCTAGGGATTCGAACCGCCGAACTGCCGACCTTTCTGATCGACGGGTTCAGCGTCGTAGACACTGAGCCACCTTTAGTTTGGAATAGAGGCAAGAATTTAGTTCTTGAGGTATATGTCAATTTATACAGCCCCCTCTTTCAAATACATGACCCTTGGCTGCGATCAGAAGATAGAAACAGGGTCAAATAGTGAAATGTACCTATATATAGACAATAGGCGACCATGGTCAAAACCAAAATCACGGTTTTGATATAGTAATGAAATTCTCCTCTGTTACAATAAATCATGGATGTGGGAAGCTCAGAGTGGCCACAAGGGTGTCATAGAAAATCTAGTGTAAGTGAAGAGAAGGACCAAGGGAGACATGATAGCAGTCTTCCAATATCTCAGGGGCTGCCCCAAAGAAGAGGGAGTCAAGCTATTCTCCAAGGCACCGGAGGGCAGGAGAAGAAGCAATGGATGTAAATCAATCTAGTCAAATGACAAGAAGGATTAAGGGAGACATGATAGCAGTGTTTCAATATTTGAAGGGCTGCCCCAAAGAAGAAGGGGTCAACCTATTCTCCAAACCACCTGAAAGCAGGACAAGAAGTAACGGATGGCAATAAATCAAGGAGAGAAGCACCCTAGAACTAAGGAGAAATTTCCGAAGAGTAAGAACAATTAACTAGTGTTGGGGGCGGCAACCTTAAACACTCCAAGAGCCATTTGGACCAGATTTCCACAGAAAACACCGGGAGCCACAAAAAACTTTCCTGTGCCTGGCTATTTCCTGAGGGGCCGCAGAACTAGCATATGTACTAGAATTAAATGTTCGATTTTCTTCTGAAACTTTTCTTGGATTTATCCATGGTTGGCCTACCTGGGGGTCGAAAAACTCAATCAATGATATGCTGGCAGGTGTCACACATTGGCAGTTGGGACACATATTTTGAGCGACAGGGAGCCGCAGCAGAGGGATGAAAGAGCCACATGCGGCTCCAGAGATCCGCAAGTTGCTGACCCTTGTAGTGGAAGAGCTTGCCTTCAGAAACTGGATGCTTTTTAAGAAGAGACTGGACTGCCATTTGTCCAGCATGGTATCGGGTCTTCTGCTTGAGCAGGAGGTTGATTAGAAGACCTCCAAGACCTTGATTAGAAGACCTCCAAGGTTCCTTCCAACTGCTGTTATTCTGTTCTGAAAAGATTTGTCCTTTCTAGCTGAAGATTTCCAAGCAGGATGTGAGATGCTTCCTCAGTTAATTGCCCCCGTGTGGTAGTAACTCCGATGCTTGAACTTCCCTTGAACTGTCCCATCCGTTTTCCTTGGAAATTCTAAAACTCCTTCAGATCTTCCACGCGCAAAGGAAGCATTTTATCTCTGGGCTTTCGCCATTCTGTGGAGTCCTTGATGCTCTTCGAGCTTGGCAGTTTGCCTGTAAATGGTTCATTACCCAACAGATTAACAAGAGTTGGAAGGGACCTTGCAGGTCATCTAGTTCAACCCTCCGCCCAAGCAGGAGGCCCTACATCTGCCTCTACCTAGGATTGAACTCACAACCTCCTGACTGGGAGGCAAGAGCTCCACCTCTAGGCCACAGCAGCAGATTATTTATACACAATACAATACAATACAATAGCAGAGTTGGAAGGGACCTTGTAGGTCTTCTAGTCCACCCCCTGCGTGGGCAGGAAACCCTATACCGTTTCAGACAAATGGCTATCCAACATCTTCTTCAAGACTTCCAGTGTTGGGGCATTCACAACATTCACAACTTCTGGAGGCAACTTCTGTTGTAAACAATGCCCAAAAAGATAATGAAATGTAATAACTAGGAGTAATAAGATTATGTTTATGTTTATTGAAATGTATGACAACCAGGTAACATACCCCTTCATGCATTGATGTGTAAAAATAATATAAAATAAATACTGGATTGGGAAAAAAAACCATTTCTAAAACATTTATAATCCGTGCCCTTCTTGTCTGCATCAATACAATAATACAATAGCAGAGTTGGAAGGGACCCTGGAGGTCTTCTAGTCCAACCCTCTGCCTAGGCAGGAAACCCTATACCGTTTCAGACAAATGGCTATCCAACATCTTCTTCAAGACTTCCAGTGTTGGGGCATTCACAACTTCTGGAGGCAACTTTTGTTCCACTGATTAATTGTTCTCACTGTCAGGAAATTTCTCCTCCGTTCTAAGTTGCTTCTCTCCTTGATTAGTTTCCACCCATTGCTTCTTGTTCTACCCTCAGGTGCTTTGGAGAATAGCTTGATTCCCTCTTCTTTGTGGCAGCCCCTGAGATATTGGAAGACTGCTATCATGTCTCCCCTGGTCCTTCTTTTCATCCAAGTAGACATATCCAGTTCCTGCAACCGTTCTTCCTATGTTTTAGCCTCCAGTCCCCTAATCATCAATCAAATGCTGTCGTTGCTCACCCGCCAATCCCTCGACTCTCTTTTTCGCTGTTGCTTGGGGAAACTGTGGTCTGGGCCCTCACCATGAAGTGCAGGTGGAAGCCAATTTGCGAAGATGGTTAATTTGCCACGATCAAGTTACCTTTGACTTTAATTGACTGCGGAGAGAGGGTATTTCAACAGCAAGGGAAGGATAACTCCGTCTTGGCTAAAAGAGGCATCAATCAACAGGATGACAATGGACAAACCTGGGAGTACCCACATCCCCAAGTTTTTTTGTTTCTGTTTTAAAGAAAAAGTCTGTACTGTGATAATCAGAAGCTATGCAAAGTGGTCTTATTGATTTGTTAGATGTAGGGATTTGTCCAGCATGGAATTATGCTGCAGGGCTGTCTTTTGTAAAAAAAACAAAGCAACAACCCACAACCGTTTCACACACACACACAGACAATTGCAGAAATTTGCAATCATTCTTTGAGGTCAGGCGAACCTGAGTCCTTCTTGGGGTATCTTTGGATTAGCCTAATTAGATAATGTCCTGGCTTCAAACAACACATTGATTCATGGAATTACTCCGGTAATCCCCTTGCCTGCATCCACACAGCACACCACGTCCCCTCTTAAGTTGATCGTAGTTATCTCGCCTGCTGTTTGTATTTATTTTGGGGGGGGGGGCTTCCTTGAATGCCTTTTGATTGTTTTAATGGTTTTATACTTTTAGAATGGTCAACCGCCCCGAGCCACTTGGTTTGAACTCATTAGAACAGGGCTCCTCAAACTACGGCCCGCGGGCCGGATATGGCCCACCGAAGCCATTAATCCGGCCCACGCGGGGCCACGAGGTTGCCCCGCCCACATCACCCCGCCTACCTGCTGGCCCCCACCCGCCATGTGGAGGCCAAAAACAGGATGCGCGGAGGCCTCTGGAGGTCAAAACCGGGCCTGTTTTTTTGCCTCCTTGGCCTTCAGAGAGGGGGGGTTCGGAGCACACACACACACACACACACACACACACACACACACACACACACACAAACAGAAGTCCCTCATACACACCCCAAGGCAGCCACATCCCTTCCCTAACCTGCTTTCCACCCGCAGGAGCATAACAGATTAAAATTTAATGCGTGTGTATTGTTTGGAGTGGCAAATTGGCCACGCCCACCGTCACAGGACCTCTTAGCAATACCCAACCAGCTTGTCCACTCCCCCACCACCACCCGACAGTCTTAGGGACTGTGAATTAGCCCCGTTTAAAAAGTTTGAGGACCCCTCCTATAGACATTGAATGAATGAATGAATTGAATTGGCTAAATGCACCGAGTTACAAATAGGAATAGGACTAAGACTTACTGTACTTCTCCAAAAATAATATTGGGTCTTATATTAATTTTGCTCTAAAAGATGCATTAAGGCTTATTTTCTGGTTAGGTCTTATTTTGGAGGGGGGGGGAATATGGTACTAAATGCCTCCATCTGGCTAACAATCTTAACTAGGGCTTATTTTTTGGGGGTAGGCCTTATATTACAAGCATCCTGAAAAATCATCCTTGGGTTTATTTTCCAATTGGGTCTTCTTTTTGGGGAAACACAGTATATAGAAGGAAGGAAGGAAGGAAGGAAGGAAGGAAGGAAGGAAGGAAGGAAGGAAGGAAGGAAGGAAGGAAGGAAGATAGCAATAGCACTTAGACTTCCATTTCACAGTGCTTTCCAGCCCTCTCTAAGCGGTTTACAGAGTCAGCCTCTTGCCCCCCAACAATCTGGGTCCTCATTTGACTGACGTTGGAAGGGTGGAAGGCTGAGTCAACCTTGAGCTGGTCAGGATCAAACTCCTGGCAGTGGGCAGAGTTAGCCTGTGATGCTGCATTCTAAGCATGGCACCACCATAGCTCTTGCCCTAATGGTCTAATCACCTTTTGTCTGGGGGGGGGGGAGGGGGGAGCCAAGCCAGATTTCAGCCCCTTTGCTTTTCCATAGAGTCCATGGAGGTTTTCAAGAAGAGACTGGGTAGCCACTTATTTGGAATGGCTTAGAGCAGGGGTTCCCAAACTTGGCAACTTTAAGACTTGTGGACTTCAACTAGAGAATTCTGGGAGTTGAAGTCCACAAGTCTTAAAGTTGCCAAGTTTGGGAAGCCCTGGCGTAGACTCTTCTGTATGTGTAGGGAGTTGGACTAGATGACCTCCAAGGTCCCATCCAACTCTGTTATTCTATGTTCTGTGTTTTGCTCTTTGGTCATAGTTCATTTTAATATTGAAAATGTTTTAACTCTCTCATTCAGATTTATTTATTTATTTATTTTATTAAATTTATACCCCGCCCTTCTCCTAAAAAAGGACCCAGGGCGGCGCACAGGCATCATTAAAATCATACAAAATACAAAAATACAAAATTATTAAAAACTAATTAAATATTCCCTGTGCTAAAATTAATAAGACTCTAAAATTTAAAATTATCCCTATAAAAATCAGAAACGGGGTTATGCTAGGCCGGCTAGTTGAAATAAATAGGTTTTAAGACGTTGGCGGAAAAGGCGGAGGTCCACGATGGTGCATAGATCGGGGGGAAGGTCGTTCCAGAGGGCAGGGCCCGCCACAGAGAAGGCTCTTCCCCTGGGCACCGCCAACCGGCATTGCCCAGCCGACGGTACCCTGAGAAGGCCCTCTCTGTGGGAGCGTATCGGTCTAAGGGATGTATGGGGCAGGAGGCGGTCGCGAATATAGCTAGGCCCCGAGCCATGGAGCGCTTTGAAGATGGTCGTCAGCACCTTGAAGCGCACCCGAAAGGCCACAGGTAGCCAGTGCAGCTCGCGCAGGAGAGGTGTTATGTGGGATTGCCTTGCGGCACCCATAATTACCCGCGGGGCCGCATTCTGAACCAACTGCAACCTTCGAGTGCACCTCAAGGGGAGCCCCATGTAGAGAGCGTTGCAGTAGTCCAGCCGGGATGTCACCAATGCCTGAGTGACTGTGCGAAGGGCTCCCCGGTCCAGTAAGGGGCGCAACTGGCGTATCAGGCGTACCTGATAGAACGCCCCCTGGCCACGGCCGACACCTGGTCCTCCATGGTCAGCCGGGAATCCAGGACGATGCCCAAGTTGCGCGCCCTCTCCACGGGGGCTAGTTGTACGCCCCCAATGGCCAGTGTTGGACTAATCTGGCTGTACCGGGGTGCTGGGAACCACAGCCACTCGGTCTTGGACGGGTTGAGTTTGTTGCTACCCATCCAGCCCCGTACGGCCTCCAGACACCGGGACAGATTTAATGTGGTTATCAATCTTCCAAGGGATGCAAATTGCAAGGTTGCTAATTGACCAGGAAATTTAAAAAGTTCACACGAGTTTTTGCTTTGCTTTGTTTAAATCTGGCTTTAACAGCAAATGAAGATTCTTGCTCGGGTCCTGGTTACTTGAGAGACCACCTCCTACCACATTCCTCCCTTCGACCTGTCCGTTCTCACAGAGTTGGCCTTCTCAGGGTGCCGTCAGCCGGTCAATGCCGACTGGCGACTCCCAGGGGGAGAGCCTTCTCTGTGGCGGGTCCGACACTCTGGAACGACCTCCTCCCCGATATCCGCACCATCACAGACCTACGCCTCTTCCGTCGGATGGTAAAAGCTCATTTCTTTCGTCTTGCCGGCCTGACATAGATTAGGGACTTTTAATTCGTTATTTATGTTTTTAACTATTTATTCAATTTTAGCACAGTCATATTGATTTAATTGTTTTTTAAATTTTGTATATTGTGTGGGGTTTTTTATCTTTCTGTGCACCGCCCTGAGTCCCTTTTGGTGAAAAGGGCGGTATATAAATTGAAAATAAAGTAAAGTAAAGCTAATGACGATCGCCTCAATTGGCCAGCTTAAAACCCTTCAGCTGGCCAAGCAATTCCTCCTTTGGATGCCAGCTTTCGGGAAGGAAGTTTCTGCCGGCTCACAATTCCTGGAATACTTATTATAATTATAAAACAGGTGAGGCTGAGGAAGAAAAGGGGTAAAAGGGAAAAGAAAAAAAGTTCCCACCAGTCATTGATTTGGTATCATTTATTTCATCTTCCTTTTACAGCATCTCTCCCCACCAAAGGGAGTCTAGAATCTTAAAGCTTAGTGTTTGCATTTTAAAATCAGAAACAAAAGACAATAAATTACATTAGGTCACCCACAAAGGGCCAAAGGTTGAAAAACCACTGTGCTTTCCGTAGGAATAATAATAACGTCAATCGTTTTTAAAAAGGGAAATAGGGATTGAACACACACGACAACACAAAAATGTTTAATGGTCAGACAAAAAAGAAAGAAGCAGCTACATTCAAAGGAAACACACCTATCGCCCAATGGAAGCTGCTCGAAAGCGCAAAAGTCCACTTTTAATATCCCTGCAAGGGAGAAAGGAATTATGGGTTGAGTTCCATCCCTGGTTGTACGTCCCGCCTACCCCTCCCGCCTTGTTGGTTTGTTTCGAAGTTGTAAAGGAAGAGTAGTTTCCTTCCTCCTAAATTCCACGATCAAGTATTGCTAGAGCCAAACTCCCACGGAAGCCCAAATTCTGCTCGACCAAGACAACGAACGGAGTCTGGCGGAGGAAGGAGAAGGAAGAGAGAAGATAGCAAGAGACCTTCCCACCCTCAAAAAAAGTTCTTTTAAAAAGACAAGAAAACAGAATCCTGCATCTAGGAAAGATCTTAATTCAACACACACACACAAACACACACATCCTCCCTTTCTTAGGACTGGCTTTGGGCCAGGGGTCTCCAACTTTGAAGACTTTGCGGACTTCAACTCCCCAGAATTCTCCAGCCAGCATCCGGGGGGTGGGAGAGTGGGGATTGTGGGAGCTGAAGTCCCCAGGCCTTAAAAGTGGCCACGGTTAGACGTCCCTTATTTCTAGGTGGTATTTTTCTGCCTCGACGTCCAGGAATGGCATTGAGCGTTGGATTCGGGGCTCGTGCGAAAGCTCCTGGGCAGAGAATACAATTGAGGGTTGAAGAGGTAGCCTGAGGGTTGAAGGGGAATGGAGCATCAAGGGCTTCCTCCTCACTTCCTCCGAGCCTAACAGTTTTAGGAATGTTTGCTGCAAAAGGGGTAGAGCTCAACCCCGGGATGGCGAACCTATGGCACGTGTGCCAAGGTGGCACGGAGAGCCCTTTCTGTGGGTGCCGGAGTACCGGAAAACAGCCCCGAAATGCCCAAGAGACAAAGCTCTTTTTCAGGTTGTTTTCAGGCTGTTTTCGGCCAAAAAGCCACCCTGAAAAACAGGCCAAAATGCCCCTTTTCAGGCTGTTTTCAGGCCAAATTGTTTGGGCCATTTCAGGTTGTTTTGGGCTGAAAAACGGCCTGAAAACAGTCCAAAAACGGACCATAAAACAGCCCTGCGCACTCTGGCTACCTGGTCTTCATGGGTGTCAGAGCACCAGAAAGTGCCCTTAAAAATGCCCCCAAAGCAGGTTGTTTTTTGGGCCACTTTCAGGCTGTTTTGGGCCAAAAAAAAAACGGCCTGAAAAACAGCCAAAAATGCCCTTTTTCAGGCTGTTTTCAGGTCATTTTCTTGGGCTGTTTCCGGCTGGGTTTTTTGGGTTGTTTTTGGCAGGAAAAACAGCCCGAAAATGGTTCCCCCAAAACAGGCATGCACTCACCTGCCAGCTGCGCATGGGTTTCCAGTGCCCCATGCACACGTGTGCACATGTACATACATTCAGGTTTGGGCACTTGGTGCCGGAAAGATTCACCATCCCTGGCCTAACCTGACAGCTGGCCATCGTGCTCAGGTCCAGCGCCTATGAAGGCCAGGACTAAGTTGCCAAGTGGAATTTCTGACTTCAGGCTTGGCTTGTGGGAAAACTACAACCCTGGTCACACCTCGATGTTCCCCATGGGAAATGGGACATAGTCTGAACTTGGCTTTCCAACTTGAATGCCAGTCGGGCGAGATATCTGCCCGAAACCAACGTCCAATTTTAGAAGGACTGCAGCTTCCAAATTATTCATTCTTGCATCTTGCAAGACCCACTGGTTTTACTGTCTGGTGTCTCCAAGCGGAAGAGCGAAACTCCCACAGATGAGGCTTCCCATAAGCAAAGCCTGACATATATATATTTGTCCTCACGCCGTTGCGCAGAGGGGCTTCCTGGAGGACGAAGCATGCTAACGAACCGCCCATACTTTCCCCTACTGCACCATTTTAATTAGAACCATACATTCTCCTTCAACAGTAACTTCAGCTGGGTGCCAAAATGGGCAAGCTACTTTCTCTTGCTTATCTTCAGATTGCTAAGAAGGCAGCTCCAGGCTGCCATTCTTGTTAGTTCTTCCCCCCCAACCCCCCAGCCCCCAACCCATCGTGGTGTCCTCTGGCCCTGTTGACAAGGAGAACTTTCCACATCTCCAAGAAACGGAGATGGAAATTCTCAACGTTGTAACTCCAGCTGATTTGGGGAGAGGGGGGTAGATGCCAGAAAAGGGATACCCCTCCCTCCCTCCCTCCCAAATCAAAATAAACCTCTGGAATCTCTCCTTTCATGGCAGTTGTGCAAATGGGCAGTGTGAACCGCCATCGCTAAAATGCATAGTTATTTATCAGCTCTATATCCGTGATGGCGATCCTATGGCACGCGAGCTGCTCCTCTGGTTGCCGGCACGCACATGCATGCCAGCCAGCTGGTCTTTGCGGGTGCTGGACTACCGGAAAACGGCCCAAAAACCAGCTAAAAACCAGGCTGTTTTGGGGAAAAAAACCAGTCTGAAAACGGCTGAAAAACTGCCCAAAAGCCCTTTTTTCAGTTGTTTTCAAGCCATTTTTGGGGTCGTTTCAGGCTGTTTTTGGCTGAGAATAGCTTGAAAAAAGCCTGAAAATAGCTCGAAAAAGCAGGCAGGCACGCAATGGCCAGCTGGCCTTCAGGTTTTTGGTGCTCTGGCATGCGCATCCCTGCGCATATATGCATGTTCAAGTTTCGTTACTCGGTGCTAAAAAGGTTTGCCATCGCTGCTTTAGATCAGGGGTCTCCAACCTTTGCAACTTTAAGTCTGAAGGACCTCAGCTCCCAGAATTCTGGGAGCTGAGGTCCTTTAGACTTAAAGTTGCCAAGGTTGGAGACCCCTGCTGTAGATAGTAGACTTAATTTAAAAAGCTTCTCCTTGTCTAGAACGCAAAACTCAAAAAAGAATCCCTAAGAATTCCCCCCCCCCCACCTGTTCTTTGCAATGTTGGTCTGCCCACAGCAGCCCCGCAGGCTCAAAATTTCCCCCATCCTGTTTTTGGGTACATATCAAACTGAAGCCCCCCGCCCCCCGGTGCTTCGGAGCTGCACCAGGCCTTAAGAAGAGGTTTCCTGTTGTGCTTACATCGATTTGCAGGTATCTCTCCTACGGAGACAAAGGCTGCAACGTGATCCTGAGTTAGGAAATAAAAACCGGCACGCCGAATAAACCGTGACACAAGCCAGCCAGCGAGACAGAGACAGGAGCAAAACCCACCATCTCTGCGTGAGTTCCTGCACGAGAAACACCTGAAGGAAGGAATCGCACCGAGATGCGACGGGCAACCTCGGGGTCGTAGGAGGTACGGCAAGCTGGGTAGAGTATTCCCCATTAACACACCACTCTGTTGTGAAAGATTTCATTATTAATCTTTAAACTTTTCCCTTTACCTAGGAAACATCTCAAGTTAATGAATCCCTTTAAAATGGATCAAACTTCACTCAGAGTTTGACGAGGCTCTGGAGAACACACACTTCTGCAATATATTTAGAAAGTGCCATGAATCTTTAAACAAGGCGGCACCATGTTCTTCGTTGTTTTAATGTTCTTAATTCCTAATCGAGTTCTTAATTATCTAGAGGTTACTGGGGGACTCAGGCGATATAATAGTTGGCATCCATTAGCATGGTTGTAGCATTATGATTCCTATAGGATTATGAGTGTGCATGTTCCTTCCTTTGTGAGAGGACAAGGGTAGTAGGTAGGCTATCCAAGAGAAGGGTAGGGTGAGCAGGAAATAGCACTCTTGAAGTCAACTGGAAAGAAGAAAAGGGGGCGAAACAGGAGATGGGAGTCATTTAATTCAGTCCCATGATTTCCATGGCCCACCTTGCTTGATCTCAACACGTTAAAATAGGAGTCAAATTTGGTGATGCTGGGATAGGACCACAAGATAATGCCAGGTAACGCAAGTTAGACCAACAAGTTTAAAAAAAAATCCTGAGAAAAAGAAACAAACAAACAAAGGGAAGTCACTTCTATATATATAAAACACAGAAGCATGCCTAAAGTCAGCGGGCACCCAATCCAACTCAAAAAAGAAGAGTGGGGTAGGGTAGACAGCCATCTTGAACCTAATTCCCTCCAGCTGTGTTTCATTAAAAAGATCAAGGTTCCCCTTGGACATCTGTGCTAGTTGTTCCTGACTCTAGGGGGCAGTGCTCAACTCTGTTTCAAAGCCCAAGAGCCAGCGCTGTCCGAAGACGTCTCCGTGGTCATGTGGCCGGCATGACTCAATGCCCGAAGGCACAGGGAACGCGGTTACCTTCCCACCAAAGGTGGTCCCTATTTCTCTACTTGCATTTCTTACGTGCTTTCGAACTGCTAGGTTGGCAGAAGCTGGGACAAGTCACGGGAGCTCACTCCGTTACACGGCGCTAGGGATTCGAACCGCCGACCTTTCTGATCAGCAAGCTCAGCGTCTTAGCCACTGAGCCACCGTGTCCCTTTAGTTTGGAATAGAGGCAAGAATTTACTCTAGTCCTATAATACCCCAGTTGCCATCACCTATTTTATCTAGGGGTGAAAAGAAGCCAAGCCGGATAGATCTGGGAAGGTTCTCCAAGAGGCGGCTGTTGTGCCCAAGGCCTTGACCCTAAGAGGATGTGTTTTTGGGGGGGGGGGGGGGGATTTAAAACTCCAGAAGGTCAGGGGAAGCCAAAATGAAAAGGGAGGCGGTGCCTTTTGCAAAAGGAAGCAGGAGAATTTAAAGACCGCAGAGACCCAGGGATGCAAACGTTCCACCAGGATGCGCAAACGATTCCCGTTTTCCGGAAACGGGTTTGCAAAGTTGAAAAGACATTTCTGAATGGCCACCGATTATGAGGGGATGGATTGAACGCAGGCGTTCAATTCATACGTGCTCTCTGGCACTTGAAGAGCTGGCTCGCCAATTCAACATCTGGTTTTCAAGTTTGCAACACCTGCGGAAGCCTTGAGCGCTCCCACTGGCAGGAGGGGGAATTGCAGCAGCGGTGAAGTTTCGGATGCAACACCTGTTCCAGTGAAGGCATCCTTAAACGAAACCGCCATTTTTCTTTGCCTCTTCACCAAAGCGCTCCATGTCCTGTTTACAAAAAAAAACCCTGGTTTTTTCCCCCTCTTTTCCTTAGTTGCCTCCAAGTTGTTCCTCAAACCGCAACCCCGCCTGGGTGGGTAATTGTTTGATACCGAGGAAATATAACTGCGCAATATTTGGCCACCGAAAATGAACCGCCCTGAGCTCCCGTTCTGAGTCCAACCGTCGGGGGAAAAAATTATTGTAAAAGAAACAAGCAAGCTGCAGAAAAACAGAGGGGATAACATTATCTTTGGATCACGTAATAATCAAATAAATTCACCGGGTTGTCCCAATAAAACATGCCTTACTCATGGTCCACAGCTAAACCCACAGGGCGTTTGGGTCCAAGTCAGGTTGGAAATATGTGTGTGTGTGTATATGTGTGTGTGTGTTGCATTTGTGCTGATAAAGGGAGACTAGTATAGATCTATTTCAAGCTATTTAGCTCTCATCAGCTAGCCATAACCCTTACTGGGATTCGAACTTGGGCTTAGTGGCTAATACAACTGCCTAACATGTAAAAACAGCCCAGGTTCGAATCCCAGTAAGGGAATGGCTAGCTGATGAGAGCTAAATAGCTTGAAATAGATCTATACTAGTCTCCCTTTATCTTTTTATCAGCACAAATGCAACACACACACACTCGCACATAATAAAATGAAATTGATTACTATAATTATAGCCACGTGTTTGAATCCTCTCTCCAAAAAAGATGACCCAAGCATTTAGATCTGGAACGGTGTTGCCTTTTCAGCTGATGTTCTCCCATTGTTCCAATGTTTAATTCTTTGCCCTCCGTTGGCAAAACCCTGAACGCTGCAAAACGGATCTCGCGACTTCGGTTGCGCCGGAAACTCAACGCAAATCACCCACGGTACCATGAAACGGCAAATCTGAAACCAGCTCTATAGAACGACAGCCCCGTTTCAACGTCGGCCAAGCGAGCAATACCTCTGGGAACAGAAAGCGGAGGGTACTCGATTTAAAACTCCCCCAAGTTTCATTTTTTTTTAAAAAAAAGAACAAAATGAGAACAATTAACCCAGGAATCCTCAAACTACGGCCCGCAGGCCAGATACGGCCCCCTGAAGCTATGAATCCAGCCCGCACGGGACCACGAGGCTGCCCCGCCCACCCATCGGCCCCCACCCTTCATCTGAGGGCGGGCCCCGCGGGATGGAGCTAGACGGTAAGGCTGTTTCGCCCAGGGGAGTGCTTCTGGGGGCCGGGGAAGCCAAAAACACGACGCGCGGAAGCCCCAGGAGGAGAAAACAGTGCCTCCCACCCTCTGCTTCTTAGTTCGGCCTTCCTCCGTCCATCTGTCCCCGGGGCAAAAATTGGCAACACCCCCCCCCCCCGCCCCCGAAAGCAGCCACATCCCTTCACTAACCGGCTTTCCGCCTGTAGGAGCGTACGAAATTAACATTTCATTTGAATGTCTTGTTTGGAGTGCTAAAATGGCCACGCGCACCCAGTCACATGCTCACCTAGCCACGCCCACATAGCCACGCCCCCCCCAAAGAGCCAGCCCGGCCCTCCCCTCCCCTCCAACAATCGGAGGGACCATGAATTGGCTCCTCCCCCCAGTTAAAAATGTTTGAGGACCCCTGGATTAACCGCAACTCCCTGCAAGGAGAAAGAAACGTGCGTCGAAGGACAAGCTGTACCCCTGCCCGACTTTTTTCTCGCCGCGTTAAGTTTTCCATTTGCAGAGTTTAACAGAAATAAAAACAACTTAGGAGGCATTTGATCTGCCATACAACCGAGATGCAACTTTCCATTGACTTCCTGCCGTTATTTATCTTATGGCGGATTTGGTTCCGGTCTCTTGACGGAGAAGCCAAAAAAAAACCGGAACGAGGTTGAATCAGGAAAACAAACTTGCCTCCCCAAACAGAGGAGAAGGGACAGATGCTACCAACAAGGAAACTCTGCCTGGCTTCTCCTCGTCAGGCACACATCCCTGACCTCAAATACCCCGATGGCTTGATTAAAGAGGGGAGGGAGTGAGAAATGGGTCTGTGAGGGCGAACCGGTGGGCACGCGTGCCAGAAGTGCCACACAGAGCCCTCCCTGTGGACACGTGTACCATTGCCAGCTGTTTTTCTGGTTGTCGGCAAGCACATGCATGTCTTCACGGGCAGTGGAGCACTGGAAAACAGCCCCCAAAACAGCCCAAATCCAGGCTGTTTTTGGCCAAAGAAACGGATTGAAAACGGCCCAAAAAACAGCCAATAGGCCCTTTTCAAGGCTGTTTCAGGCCCTTTTTTGGGGTGGTTTCACGCTGTTTTTGGCTGAAAAACACCCTGGAAGTGACCCCCAAAACACCCTGAAAATGACCCCCCAAACACCCTGAAATTGACCTGAAAATGGGCTGAAAATGACCTCAAAACAGCCTGAAAACGGCCCCCAAAAGCTGGCATGCGCGTGCTGGCCAGCTGGTCTTCGGATTTCCGGTGCTCTGGCACATGCATGTGCGTTCGGGTTTGGGCACTTGGTGCCGAAAAGGTTTGCGGTCGCTGAAATAGATAATCCCAAGTGACGAAAGTCTCGGAACTCCCTGAGATGGGGGAAAAAACCGAAGTCTGTCTTATCAAGAGAGGCGGCTGGCATCTCCGTCATCCTGCCTCTCCTCTGTGCCACCTTCGTAGCCACGTGCCCCTTTGGAAGGGCGTCCTTTCCCTGGTGGGGAAGGCAGGAACCAGAAGGCAAGTCTTCCGAGGTGCCCCTGGGCTGCGCCGAGGCTCCGAGCCTTCCTCTCCGTTGAGTTAAAAACCAGCACAGAGAAGAGGGGATCTTCTCGTCCTGCGAACCTGAATCGCTTCGAATGCAGGCAGAGGAAGGATCCCGAAACGAAGACGGGGCCGGTCACCTTAGAATAGGTGGCTGGGCTACTGCTTTTCTCAAGCCTGGCTGGCAGGCTGGCTTCCCCTCTCGCTTCCAGACCATCTGGCTGGGGAAAAAAACAAATAAACCCCGCAGGGCAGGTGAGTCGGGAAGAATTCCGGAGAGCGTAGGTGAGAAACGGCTTCCTGAGGTTGATAAGACGCACGATCAGAATCTTCTCCGGGCGCTTCTTCGTGTCTTTGGAAAGGAAAAAGTAGGCCACCTGGACCGTGGAGGGGGCGGGGGGGCGGGGGCAAAGCGCCCCGAATGCCGGGGTCAGACCACGTTGTCGGAAGGATTGTGGTTGGTCTTTTGATGCTGGCAGTTCCTTTCGTTCAAGAGGCCGATCATCTCGTTGTTCGAGAGGGTGCTCCCCTTTTCGGGCAAGGAGGGGTCCGGTTTGGGGGGCTCCCATCGGGGGATTGGGGGCAGCTCTCCAGGCGGGAGGCCATGAGCCCATTTTGGTACTGGAGGCGCGTGATCTGCCCGGGCGAAGAAGAAAGAGAGAGAGAGAGAGAGGGATTGAAACAAGGATTATGAAAACATGAAAACGGATGACTATTCATTAGAGATGAACAGAGTTGGAAGGGACCGTGTAGGTCATCCAACCCCCACCCACCCACCCAAGCAAGATGTCACGGTTCCAAATAGCATCCAAAATTAAATCAGAGTCCAAGGCAAAAGATTCCTCAAAGTTCCAATGTATGAAGAGAGCCATGTTGGCACATCTGGGGAAAACCCGAATCGGAAGGCTTCCCAGTTTCCCCCACCCAGTTCACAATCTTGCTCCCCCCCCCCCCATGCCCACAAGTCCCATGGTCCAATCTCCCACTGCCATGCTGGCAGCTTCCACCCATCCAATTCCGGTCAGGTGCAGCGGTGCAGAGGCAAAGGATGACCTTGGCTTTCTAGAAAGAATGTTGTTATGGCTACATCTCATCTAGCTCTGTACAATCCCCCCTCCCATTTTCCCACCATAGAAAACGCATAGTAGAAGAATAGAAAGTGTGGCAGGCCAGAGATCCAAGAGAAAAGAGAGCTGCAGGCCTGATACAGGAGGCCCGACACCATTTTTGACAGATCTATCTATCTATCTATCTATCTATCTATCTATCTATCTATCTATCTATCTATCTATCTATCTATCTATCTATCTATCTATCTATCTATCTACAGCATCTATCTATCTATCTATCTATCTATCTATCTATCTATCTATCTATCTATCTATCTATCTATCTATCTATCTATCTATCTATCTATCTATCTACAGCATCTATCTATCTATCTATCTATCTATCTATCTATCTATCTATCTATCTATCTATCTATCTATCTATCTATCTATCTATCTATCTACCTACCTACCTACCTACCTACCTACCTACCTACCTATCATCTATCTATCTATCATCTATCTCCAATCATCTATCTATCTATCTATCTATCTATCTATCTATCTATCTATCTATCTATCTATCTATCTATCTATCTATCTATCTCTATCTATCTATCTATCTATCTATCTATCTATCTATCTATCTATCTATCTATCTATCTATCTATCTATCTACCTACCTACCTACCTATCATCTATCTATCTATCATCTATCTCCAATCATCCATCCATCCATCCATCCATCCATCCATCCATCCATCCATCCACCTACCTACCTACCTACCTATCATCTATCTCCAATCATCCATCCATCCATCCATCCATCCATCCATCCATCCATCCATCCATCCATCCATCCATCCATCTATCTATCTATCTATCATCTATCTATCTACAGCATCTATCTATCTATCTATCTATCTATCTATCTATCTATCTATCTATCTATCTATCTATCTATCTATCTATCTATCTATCTATCTATCTATCTATCTATCTATCTATCTATCTTATCTTCTCATCTCATCTCATCTCATCTCATCTCATCTTATCTTATCTTATCTTATCTTATCTTATCTTATCTTCCAGGGATGAAGCTCCCACAAATGACACATCACAGGCAGTCCTCAACTGATGACCGGCCACTTAGGCACAATCTGAAGTTATGATAGACTTCGAAAATGGGACTTACAACTTAGATTCGATGTTCAAAAGACCAGCCCGGGGTGTGTCTGCCAACGAAAACTGAGTTGGCTCTGTTTGTGATGAACTTGTGGGTGTGTATGGGGGGGGCGCAAGATCTTGAACTTTCAACTGGGTGGGGAAAACCGGGAAGCTTTCAGATTTGGGTTTTCCCAGATGTGGCAACCTGGCTTTCTTCATCAATGGGAACTCTGAGGAACTTCTAGCCCTGGAGTGGTATTGGTTTGAGGGCGCTATTTGGAACGCTGACATTAACCTGAATCTCAGGCTGTTCCAGGGGCAGAAGCTCAGACAGAGGAGGTCCACGTCCTAGCCACGCCCCCCCCCCCCAGATGCCATTGCTTGATGGACAACATCTGACCCTGTCTGATCGCACAAGACCCACCCATCTCTATTTTGAAGCCGATCTGCTTTTAAGGGTATCTGAATGCATAAAACCGAGAATCCGTTTAACGGTTTAACTCTTGGGAGGCTGAGGCCTGAGGCTCACCTTGACATACTGGAGATCTGTCAGAGCACGAACACTGAAGTCCGAGAGGTTCTGGGAACCCACGATGACATTAAGCTGGTTGTTGCTGCCACTGATATTGGAAGAGATGGACTCGGTGCGCTCGTGGTAGCAAAGGGACGCCGAGCGGTTCAGATTACTCATGTGAGACGGAGAACGCGTTTCTGAAACTAGACGGAAAGAAAGATGATCCAGGAATCAGGTTCTATCAAATTACCGTATTTTTTGGAGTAGAAAGAGGGTGAAAATCTGGGTGCGTCTTATACACTGAATACAGCGTTTTTGGCCTACCGAAACCCCATCCCTTTTGCAAAAATGGACGTGCAGAGGCATTGGGAAGCTTGTAGAGTGCTCCTGGGGGCTGGGGAGGGCAGAAATCGAGCAAAAAATGGGGGGGGGGAGGAAGAAGAGGAGGAGGAGGAGAAGGAGGAGGAGGAGAAGAGGAAGAAAGAGAAGAGGAAGGAGGAGGAGGAGAAGAGGAAGGAGACATAGGAGGAGGAGGAAGGGGAGAGAAGAAGATGAAGGAGGAGGAGGAGGAGGAGGAGGAGAAGAAGAAGAAGAAGAAGAAGAAGAAGAAGAAGAAGAAGAAGAAGAAGAAGAAGAAGAAGAAGAAGAAGAAGAAGAAACAATAGGGAAGTCAGATTCAGAAGAAGAAGAGGAAGAAGGAGAAGAGGAAGAGGAGGAGAAGAGGAAGAAGACATAGGAGGAGGAGGAAGGGGAGAGAAGAAGATGAAGGAGGAGGAAGAGGAGGAGGAGGAGGAGGAGAAGGAGAAGAAGAAGAAGAAGAAGAAGAAGAAGAAGAAGAAGAAGAAGAAGAAGAAGAAGAAGAAGAAGAAGAAGGAAGAAGAAGAAGAAGAAACAACTTTTGAAATGGAGGAGTCTTCATTACCAAACTCCAAGCATCTTTTCATGGAATTATGGTGCATTGCCTCGTTCTTTGGCCAACCCTCCTGCACCACAACCTGTGCCCCTGAAGTCCAAGCCAAGCATTCATGCGTTGGCACTCACCCGCCCCCCAAGCATCAAATGCAATTATTATTTTTTACCTGACAGCTTGGAATGCAAGGATCCCCTCTGTATAATGGACTGGGGCTGGGATCTGTCTGGCGGTGCTACATGCGCGGAGGAGGAGGAGGTGGTGGTGATGAAACCGGGCAAAAGAGAGAGAGAGGCAAAAGGAGAAGCAAAATCAACACCAACATTGCAGTGCATGGGATGACAACATTACAGGTAGCTTTTGACATATAATCGTCATTGAGCTCCGAATTTCAGTGGTAAGTCGAGGCAAATAGTGAAGCAGACTCTCTGGAACGACCTTCCCCCCGAAATTAGAACAACTACGGACCTCCACTCCTTCCGTCAAAAATTAAAAACACACCTTTTCTGCTTGGAAAATCAACTGTTTTTAGGGTTTTTAACAATTAATTTTTAGTTTTAATATGGGATTTTAGCGCAGGGTTAGTTTAATTTTATTTTATATTGTACTATGTTTGTGATTTTATATGCATTTTAATTTCCCTGTGCCCCGCCTCGAGTCCCTTCGGGAAGAGAGAGCGGGTTATAAATTAAATTTTTTTTATTTTATTATTATTATTATTATTATTATTATTATCATCATCATCATCATCATCATCATCATCTTCATCATCATCATCATCACATGATTGCCCGTGAGTGTATGCCTTTTTCCACCTCCCCCCCATACATTTGGTGAACATGGTAAAGGGAATCCTGAAGTCATAAAGTGAAAGCCGTGGTCATTAAGTGAATGTCATCATGGTTAAGTGAAGTATGGTGAAGCGGGTGGTAGTGTTTTGCTTGAAATTAGAAGTTGCTTTGCAGTTATAAATGTCATAAATTATTATCGGCTGAGCACAGGTTTGTAGGAGATGGCAGAGTGTGTAGTCCAAGGCATTATCAGTTTGGAGTCAGAATGCATCTATCTATATCTATCTATCTATCTATCTATCTATCTATCTATCTATCTATCTATCTATCTATCTATCTATCTATCTATCTATCTATCTATCTATCTATCTATCTATCTATCTATCTATCTATCTATCTAATCCAGTGGTGGGTTTCTGCAGGCTCGTACCTACTCGCGAGAGCCGATTGGTGAAATTTAGAGAACCGGTGAGAGGGGGTTCCACCGGCGTACCTGGAAGTAAATCTGGCCTGCCACTACCAGTGACCCAACGGGAAGGAAAGGAAAGGAAAGGAAGGAAGGAAGGAAGGAAGGAAGGAAATAAATAAAGAAAGAAAGAAAGAAAGAAAGAATTTATCATCACAATTGAGTCCAAAATTTTGGTTGCTAAGCAAGAGCGTTGTTAAATGAATTTCACCACATTTTAAAAGGTGGCCACTCCCACCCTGTCACATGACTGCCAAGCCATGGCGACAAAATAGGCCACACCTACAGAGTAGGTTGTAAAAAATTTGAAACCCACCACTGATGTAATCTATCTATATATGTTTTGCAATGCAAGTAGGTACCATCCTCGGTGCTAGAAGGGAGTGAAGATTGGTGAGTGGAAGAGAAGAAGGGGAGGTGGGGGAAGGGGAGGGAGTGTGGGGCAGCCCCTGAGATATGGGAGGAGTGGTATGATGTCTCATAGTAATAATAATTTAGTTTAATTTGATTTAGTGGTGTATGTTTTCATGAGAGTATTGGAATATTGTTAGTGGAGGAAAAGTGGCGAAAGCCAAGACAGACAGACAGACCGACCGACAGACCGACCGACCGACCGACCATATCATAAATTATTATCGGCTGAGCACAGGTTTGTAGGAGATGGCAGAGTGTGGAGTCCAAGGCATTATCAGTTGGGAGTCAGAATGCATCTGTCTGTCTGTCTGTCTGTCTGTCTGTCTGTCTGTCTGTCTGTCTGTCTGTCTGTCTGTCTAGTACAGGTAGCGCTCGATTCAACACCAAAGCGGAGCCCAAAGTTGCTGTGGCTTACGCGAGACATTTGTGAACTGGGTTTTACGACTTTTCCTCCACTAAGAATATTCCAATAGTCTAATGAAAAGAAGGACCAGGGGAGACATGATAGCACTCTTCCGATATCTCAGGGGCTGCCCCACAGTCTCTCCTCCTCCTCCTCCTCCCCTTCCCCCAAAGAGTTAAGATTAAGGACCCCCAAAGATTTTATGATTCCATGAACCCGGCCGCAAATTACAAGGAAATGCTGCCCAAGTTCTGGAGAACAACAGATGACTCCTAGGGGAGACACGATAGCAGTCTTCCAATATCTCAGGGGCTGCCCCAAAGAAGAGGGAGTCAAGCTATTCTCCAAAGCACCTGAGGGTAGGACAAGAAGCAATGGGTGGAAACTAATCAAGGAGAGAATCTAGAACTAAGGAGAAATTTCCCGACAGTTAGAACAATTCAGCAGTGGAACAGCTTGCCTCCAGAAGTTGTGAATGCCCCAACAAGTCTTTAAGAAGATGTTGGATAGCCATTTGTCTGAAATGGTATAGGGCTTCCTGCCTAAGCAGGGGTGTTGGACTAGAAGACCTCCGAGGCCCCTTCCAATTCTGTTGTACTGTTACCCGTTTGTTAAGGGAATCGCTGCATCTGAATCTAAGTTAGTAGCCCAGTTGTTAAGCAAATCTGACTTGCACCTATCACTTGGCTTATGAGAAGATCCACCGGGATCACACGATCCCCCGGACACTGCGACCGTCATCGGTATGACTCAGATGGAGTAAATCTTTTAGCATTGTAATAGCAATTGTGGGAGAAAGGTGATGTTATAAGGACATTTTGATGTTAAATAGATCAATGATAATGTGAGGAAAGATTGTTATATACACGTAGTGAATATTTTGAAGACTTTGCTTAAAAAATGAAGGATTGATGTTGGTGGCTGAATATATAATAATGAAAACATGCGTATCTGATGGATGACTGGCGATGGTATGTATAATAGAAAGGAATGATATATAATTATAAACTGATGGAAACCTCCTGGGTATTTGTATTGTAAAATTAATAGAATAAGGTAGGCGATTACGTGAAGTTATATTGTTACCAAATGGACAATTAAGGATGTAAGGAATAACTCCTGTTTAAAATGAAGGAATATTAACTGTAACTGAATATATGATGCATAAGGATAGGGATGTATTTATTTATATTGGATCGATATTTAGTGACTGTATATGTAATTGAAATATTGAAGCACAAAAATCTTGTAGCCGAACTAGACATAACTGATGAGGACGTTCTAAATCTATATGTTTTGTTTGTTTTTGTATAAAAATAAAAACTTTCAAACAAATATGACTCGGTTGCATGACCCTGGGGATGAGCAATGGTCGTAAGTGTGAGAAATGGTCACAAGTCACCTTTTTTCAGTGACTCCCTGTTCTGCAGAGGGAGCTGTAAGGCTGCATGACGGCCACTAGAGGGCAGGAACCGAACACTGAATGTTACTGAAACCAGCAAAATCAACTTGAGTCAAAAGGGACATTGGCGGAAACTTCCCTTAAGGCAGTGCTTCTCAATTATTTTCTGTCATGCCCCCCCTAGGAAGAAGAAAACATTTCGCGCCCCCCGCGCGACTGTAAATAGTATCATTTGTCTATAAAATTGTTATAAGTACACCTCTGCATAACACTGTATCCTTATTAACGTATAAGAGAATAAAAAAAGAAAGAAATGTGGATCAATTTACAACAAAGAATAGCTTTATTAACTGTAGCAGAAAAGATTTAAAGTGCATTAGAAATTTTTAAAAAATTAAATCCTTAATTAAACTAAACTGCCGAGGTCAAACGCGCCCCCCTTTACGGAGCCTCGTGCCCCCCCTGGGGGGCCTGCCCCACTATTTGAGAAGCACTGCCTTAAGGCAGGGGTCTGCAAAGTCGGCTCTTTTAAGACTGGTGGACTTCAACTCCCAGAGTTCCCCAGCCAGTCATGAGCCCCCGCGGAAAGGGCTCGCAACTTGGGTGTCCTCCTGGACTCGCGGCTGTCCTTGGATGACCATGTGACGGCCGTGGCTAGGGGGGCTTTTTATCAGGTCCGCTTGATACGCCAATTGCGCCCCTTTCTAGATCGGGACGCCCTTCGCACAGTCACTCAAGCCCTCGTGACATCCCGCCTAGACTACTGCAATGCTCTCTACATGGGCTCCCCTTGGGGTGCGCCCGGAGGCTCCAGCTAGTACAGAATGCAGCTGCGCAGGGGATCCTGGGAGTTTCTCGATACTCCCATATAACACCTCTCCTGCGTGAGCTGCCTGTGGCCTTCTGGGTGCGCTTCAAGGTATTGATAACCATCTTTAAAGCGCTCCATGGCACGGGACCTGGGTATTTGCGAGACCGCCTCCTACCACACACCTCCCTCCGTCCTGTCCGCTCGCACAGGGAGGGCCTCCTCAAGGTGCCGTCTGCCGGCCAATGCCAGCTGGCGACCCCCAGGGGAAGAGCCTTCTCTGTGGCGGGTCCGGCTCTCTGGAATGACCTACCCCCCAACATTTGCACCATCACGGACCTGCACCTCTTCCGTCGGGAGCTTAAAACTCACTTTTTTCATCTGGCCGGCCTGGCTTAGACTTTATTAATAAATTGTGGGGATTTTACTAAGGGTTTTTAGATGGTTTTAAAGATGTTTTTAGCACGGGCTTTAAATTTAATATATTTTTATTGTAACGATATTGTATTTTGTATTGTTTGTATTGTTTTAATATCTGCCTATGCGCCGCCCTGAGTCCCTCCGGGGAGATAGGGCAGGATACAAATCCAAAAATAAACAAATAAATAAATAAATAAAATGCTGAATCAATAAACAAGTCAATGAGTAACACTTGGGGGCTCACTCTGTGACCTGCCATTTTCCTGGGCCTCCTTTTGCCCCCCCCCCACTCCAACGCGGCCAAAGTGAAGTGGGGAACTTACTTGTGACGGCGGGAGTCAAACCCATCACTCCGTAATAAGAGAACGGCCCGGTTTCAAACTTCATGTTCTCCTTGCCGGCTTCTACCTCCACTTTGCCCTGACAAAAGAAAGCAAAAAACCAAAATTAAAATTCAGGATAAAATATCATTTAGCAGCTTTTCAGAAGCCTTTCGGTGCAGCTAAAAAAAAAGGCTAACCTCTAGAAAGAGTGCAGAGAAGACGCTAAAACATACGAAGAACGGTTGCAGGAACTGGGTATGTCTAGTTTAATGAAAAGAAGGACCAGGGGAGACATGATAGCAGTCTTCCAATATCTGAGGGGCTGCCCCAAAGAAGAGGGAGTCAAGCTATTCCCCAAGGCACCTGAGGACAGGACAAAAAGCTAAAACAAATTTTCTACACCTCTGACTTAAATAGCATTTTATTACTACAGCGGTTCTAACAGGTCCCATGGCCTGAACAATTAAGAAAATCTGTTTTATATAATTTCCACAGATGTTCCTTGGGAGCTGAATCCAACCCCACAGCATTATTCAGAAAAAAAACTGTATTCTGTTGATTGAGTAGATGGTGGGGTGGGTGGGCATTCCCATCCAATTATCATCATTAAGATGCAACAATTAAAGCTCTTTAAAAGCTCCTTTAAAAGCGCACAACACTAGAACTAGGGGGCACTCCATGAAACGTTTGATAGCTAGACCTCAAACAAATAAGAGGAAGGACTTTTTCACCCAGAGGATCACTGGTCTATGGAACTCCCTGCCAGAAGAAGTGGTGACAGCTGTCAGCCTCGACACCTTTAAGAAAGGATGAGAGGAGTTCATGGAGAACAAGGGTATCCATGGCTATCATTATGGATGCCTAAGGACACCCTCCGGGTTGGAGAGATAGGCAGGATATCTTTCAATGCCATTTGCAGGGAATCATAAGCAGGTGAAGACATCTGCTTGGGAAGACCCTGAAGCAAATGGGGAGCCACTGTGGGAGACAGAAGGCTGGACTGGATGGGCTGTGGCCTGTTCCAGCAAGGCTGTTCTTAGGTTCTTATGTTCTCCTGTTGGTTGTTTTTCTTCTTCTTCCTCTTCATAGCATCTCTGCCAAGGAGGACAAATTCTGCTCCTATTTCCCAAGCTCAAAGCTGCGACGAGATTCCATCGTTTGCAAATGAATCGTAAAGACGGGCCCGGATTTGACTACAATCCTTCCACCCTGGTTAAACCCAGGCCTACACGGGGGCATCTGGCATGCGCCACGGTGCCGTCCCACGCATCGCACCATTGCCCAAAGGACGCCAGCAATGCAACCTCCTTATGGCGCAAGAGAGTCGAATGACATAATCTGAATTGTAATACAAATAATAACCCGCTTTCTTCACGGCGCGGCTGAAGGTTTATAGCATCGCATGCAATTTCGTCACCGTAGGAAGAAGAACTGGAAGAGCCGTGGGAGGCGGAGTGAAGTGAGTCACCAGCTTGGAATTGTTACGTTGCCACAAATGGTGGCCCAACGCCAAACCCTTCCTAATTTCCGTTGGCCCTTCTTGGGAGCCAATTTAAAATATAGGATACTAAATATTAGTATATGATGTTAAGAGAATGGGAAAATGGGGTGTGAAATACAAGGGGAAGAGAATGTAGGAAGTTAAAAACCCCACCCCTCTGCTAGAAAACGAAATATTTTAGGAAGTATTTAAAAGGCAGTATATTTCCCCTAAAAAGAGTAGAAACTCAAAGAGGCAGAAACTCCCCCCTCCCCCTTGTCAATGGGCCATTAAGGCCTGAGCCAGACTACAGTGATCCATCGTTTTTCGCGGCTTCATGTTTCGCGGCGCGGGTTTTTCAAAACTACTGTACGAGTGGATTTATTGGCTCTCATAAAGGCGCGTGATTGGTTTCCGGTGCGACTGGTTTCCAGTGATTGGTTTCCGGTGCGACTCTCATAAAGGTGCGTGATTGGTTTCCTACTTTGCGGTTTTTCAGCTTTCGCGGAAGGTTCTAGTCCCCATTAACCGCGAAAAACGAGGGATCACTGTATTCTACATAACGAAGGTTAGGATTAGCCTTCCACCCATCTCACCACATGGCACCTGGGAAGATTACATCAGCCAGCAAGGCAAAGAAGCTAAGGTCCCAGGACAGCCATCAAAGTTAGCTAAGATCCCCACCCCAGCCCCTGGGAGTCTGACAACCAATCAGAGTACATTTGTTACACAGGAATAGGAAACAGAGAGGTGGGGCCCCAGAGAGGGCATAAAACCTGGGTACTCTCAGCATCTCTTCCCTTTTTGCCCCCAGGACCTCAAACCGTGTAATCCTGTCCACCATTAAAACCATCTTTCCAAGCAGCCTCCGTGTTTCCAGTGTCTTTCTCCCCACTTGGAACTGAACCCAGATGGGACATTTCTTCCCAACATGCAGTCTCACCGTTGTGCGAATGGTGCAAATTAGTCGGCCCCTCGTAGCAACTGCAGAATGATGTCGTGATCAGTGGTAGGATTCAAATTTTTTAAACTACTGGTTTGGTGGGTTTGGCTTGGTGGGCGTGATGTGGCTTGGTGGGCGTGGCTTGGTGGGTGTGGTGTGCTTCATGGGCGTGGCTTGGTGGGCGGGCCGTGGCTTGGTAGGCGTGGCAGGGGAAGGATACTGCAAAATCCCTATTCCGTACCGATCAGCTGGGATTTGGGAGGTGGAGAATATATCGGGGCATGGCCAGCCAGAGGTGCTATTTGCCAGTTCTCCGAACTACTCAAAATTTCCACTACCTGTTCTCCAGAACTGGTCAGAACCGGCTGAATCCCACCTCTGGTTGTGATGCATGTGACGTCAACTCATGCCCAACGTGCCCCTAACACCCCCTTCCCGTCCCCCAAACTGTACAGATCGGTCCCCCTCCTTTTCCAGCTGAATCCGGAGCAGCCCCGTTACCTGAAGGATGAGGATGAAGAAATCGGCCGGCTTGTTCCGGTTGAAGAGGAAATGTTGGGGAGACTTCTTGTCCTCCTCGTTGAACTTCAGCTCATTGATGACGTCGCGGTGCTTGAGTAGGCGCAGCAGAATCTTTTCCGAAATGAAAGCAGGCGTGAACTGCGTCACCTCTGGAGGGATAAAAGAACAGAGGCTCGATATCAGTGGCTCAGTGGCTAAGACGCTGAGCTTGTCGATCTGAAAGGAGTTCGGCGGTTCGAATCCCTAGCACCGCGTAACGGAGCGAGCTCCCGTCACTTATCCCAGCTTCTGCCAACATAGCAGTTCGAAAGCACGTCAAAAATGCAAGTGGAAAAATAGGCACCACCTTTGGTGGGAAGGGAACAGTGTTCCGTGCGCCTTCGGCGTTGAGTCATGCTGGCCACATGATCACGGAGACGTCTTCGGACAGCGCTGGCTCTTCAGCTTTGAAATGGAGATGAGCACCGCCCCCTAGAGTCGGGAACGACTGGTGCATATGTGCGAGGGGAATCTTTACCTTTCTAATATTTTAGGGGCTGCCACAGAGAAGAGGGAATCCAATTATTTTCCAAAGCAACAGAAGGCAAGACAAGAAGTGATGGATGGAAGCTAATCAAGGAGAGTTGGAAAAAAGAAGGGAGGGGCACTAGGGCCCTATCGAACAAAATGAAATTCAGTAGAGAGAAAAGTAAAGTCCTACACTTAGGTAAGAAAAACCAAGAGTTACATGTACAGACTGGGTGAGACCAGGCTTACTAGCAGTCACTGTGAGAGGGATCTTGGAGTCTTAGTGGGCAACCAGCTAAATATGAGCCCGCAGTCAAAAAAACCCAATGGAATCCTAAATTGCATTAACAGAGGGATACAATCTAGATCAGAGGTCCCCAAACTTGGCCACTTGAAGACTTGTGGACTTCAACTCCCAGAATTCTCCAGCCAGCAGAACTGGCTGGAGAATTCTGGAAGTTGAAGTCCACAAGTCTTCAAGTGGCCAAGTTTGGGGACCTCTGATCTAGATCAAGTGAGGTACTAATACCACTCTATAAAGCCTTAGTAAGACCACACCTAGAGTACTGCATCCAGTTTTGGTCACCACACTATCAGAGAGCCTTCTCTGTGGCAGCTCCTGCCCTCTGGAACGACCTACCCCCTGACCTACGTACGATCACTGACCTATGCCTCTTCCGCCAGGCCTTGAAAACGCATTTACTCCGTGCGGCCGGCCTGGTGTAGTTTTTAATCGATTTTAATCGATTTTATTTAGTAATTTTATTTGGTTTTAGAACAGGCCCCTAATTTAATTGACATTTTAATTGACATTTTAAAGTATTTTATATATTCATGTCTTTGTTGTTTTTAATATGCCTGCTCACTGCCCTGAGTCCCGCAAGGGAGAAGGGCGGTACAGTAATCCCTCGTTTTTCGCGGCTAATCGGGACCGGACCCTTCCGCGGAAACTGAAAAACCGCGAAGTAGGATTCTGTATATCTATACCGGAAACTTGAGCTGGTGGACATCGTTTAAAGCAAGCACTAGGGGGCGCTTGCCTCCTACCGATGCATTTTTTTGCTATTGAAAAACCCGCGAAGCACTGAAGCCGCGGAAAAGGAAGCCGCGGAAAACGAGGGATTACTGTATACAAATTCAATAAACATTAACAACATTAACAAACAAAAAGATGTTGAGACTCTAGAAAGAATGCAGAGAAGAGCAACCAGGATGATGAGGGGACTGGAGGCTCAAACATAGGATGAACGGTTGCAGGAACTGGGCACCACTAGTCTAGTGAAGAAAAGGACCAGGGGATACAGGAGAGCATCTTCCAATATTTGAGGAGATGCCACAGAGAGGAGGGGGGGGGGGTCAAGCTATTCTCCAAAGCACCCGAAGTCCAGACAAGGAACAATGGATGGAAGCTGCAGAAGGAGAGATTGAACCTGGAAATAAGGAGGAATTTCCTGACAGGGAGAACCATCCACCCATGGAACATAGTTGCCTTCAGAAGTTGTGAGAGCTTCATTACCGGAAGCTTTCAAGGAGAGACTGGACTGCCATCAGTCAGAAATGGTGATGGGGCTCCTGCTTGGGCAGGGGGTTGGACTGGATGACCTACAAGGTCCCTTCCAACTCTGTGAATCTGTAAACCAGGTACAGGCTACTTTTTGTTCCCGAAGAAAATATTCATCTGTAATCCGTAACAAAGAGATAAGGGCGAGAGCGGCTGGAATTTCCACAAGAGCTTTGTGCTAAGTTGTGCCAAATTAACGTCTACACTTTCGATTGCACATTCTTAAAGAAGTGGGAGAGTGTGAGCGAAAACAGAGACAGCAACAAACGTGTGCTAATTTGGCACAGGAGATGTGGCAGCCTTGAAGGGACTCTTCTTCACAGTTAAGATTGATCCAAATTTCTACGGCACCATAACCGGTGTTTTTTGGTCATTAAATCAATACATGTGGTTCTCAATGCACAAGCACAACCGAGCCCCAACATTTAGGTTGCTAAGTGAGGCAGTTGTTCAGTGAGGTTTTTTTTTGCCCCATCATACGACCTTTCATTGCCACCGTTGTTAAATGAATCCCTGCAAGGGTCAAGGTAGAACCCAGCTGTTACATGCGTTTGGCTCAGTGGTGGGTTTCAAATTTTTTTAGAACCTACTCTGTAGGTGTGGCCCATTTTGTGGGCGTGGCTTGGCAGTCATGTGACAGGGTGGGAGTGGCCACCTTTTAAAATGTGGTGAAACTCATTTAACAACGCTCTTGCTTAGCAACCAAAATTTTGGACTCAATTGTGATGATAAATTCTTTCTTTCTTTCTTTCTTTCTTTCTTTCTTTCTTTCTTTCTTTCTTTCTTTCTTTCTTTCTTTCTTTCTTTCTTTCTTTCTGTCTGTCTGTCTGTCTGTCTGTCTTTCTTTCTTTCTTTCTTTCTTTCTTTCTTTCTTTCTTTCTTTCTTTCTTTCTTTCTTTCTTCCTTCCTTCCTTCCTTCCTTCCTTCCTTCCTTCCTTCCTTCCTTCCTTCCTTCCTTCCTTCCTTCCTTTCCTTTCCTTTCCTTTCCTTTCCTTTCCTTTCCTTCCCATTGGGTCATTGGCAGCGGCGGGCCAGATTTACTTCCAGGTACGCCGGTGGAACCTCCTCTCACCGGTTCTCTAAATTTCACCAACCGGCTCTCGCGAGTAGGTGCGAGCCTGCAGAAACCCACCACTGGTTTGGCTTTTCCCCTTTGCTTGGTAGGTCGCAAAAGTGAATCATGTGACATTGCAACCGTCATAAATATGAGTCAATTGCCAAGCATCTGAATTTTGATCTCGTGACCACAGGGGTGCCTCAAGCCCCATTTTTCCTAGGTGCGAAAAATGGTCTTAAGTCACTTGTTTTCAGGGCGGTTGTAACTAAATGAACTAAATATAAGCCAAGGATTACCTTTAATTCTTTCCTGAGGATAGTAACAATAGACAGGGAAGGATGTACCGTATTTTTGGGAGTATAAGATGCACCCCCCCCCAAAAAGAGGCTGAAAACCTGGGTGCGTCTTATACACTGAATGCACTGTTTGCGTCTTATACACTGAATACACTGTTTGCTCATTTGGGGGGGGGGAGCTCAGCCCCCAGGAGCCCTTTACAGGCCTCTCTAATCCTCTGCATGTCCCATTTTCAACAAAAAAATGAGGCGTGCACAGGGTTTGGGAGGTGTGCAGAGTGCAAACACTTTTTAAAAGATGACCTCTTCAAAACCTTGGTGCGTCTTGTACTCTGAAAAATACGGTAACTTGAGGTTGGTTAAAGATGAGGAAAATGAAGCTGGAAGGCAGAGGGATGTTGCTAGCTGCCAGCGTGAAAAAACATCAACATCTCCTTCTTTTCATGGCCATTGTAACTCCAAAGTTCGCTAAACCAGAGGTCCCCAACCTTTACAACTTTAAGTCTGAAGGACTTCAGCTCCCAGAATTCTCCAGCCAGCAAAGCTGTCAGTGTCAGGGCCTGGGCCAGGGGTCTCCAACCTTTGCAACTTTAAGTCTGAAGGACTTCAGCTCCCAGAATTCTCCAGCCAGCGAAGCTGTCAGTGTCAGGGCCTGGGCCAGGGGTCTCCAACCTTTGCAACTTTAAGTCTGAAGGACTTCAGCTCCCAGAATTCTCCAGCCAGCGAAGCTGTCAGTGTCAGGGCCTGGGCCAGGGGTCTCCAACCTTTGCAACTTTAAGTCTGAAGGACTTCAGCTCCCAGAATTCTCCAGCCAGCAAAGGTGTCAGTGTCAGGGCCTGGGCCAGGGGTCTCCAACCTTTGCAACTTTAAGTCTGAAGGACTTCAGCTCCCAGAATTCTCCAGCCAGCAAAGGTGTCAGTGTCAGGGCCTGAGCCAGGGGTCTCCAACCTTTGCAACTTTAAGTCTGAAGGACTTTAGCTTCCAGACTTCTCCAGCCAGCTTTGCTGGCTGGAGAATTCTGGGAGCTGAAGTCCTTCAGACTTAAAGTTGCAAAGGTTGGGGACCCCTGCGCTAAACGAATGGTTGTTAAGTCGAGAACTGCCTCTAATTAAAAAAAATCTCCTTTTCTCATGAAGAAAAATGGATGTATGCGAAATCTGATTAGATGGATTTATCCTCTTCTGTTACGAACATAATTATTACCTTGGCGTTAGAATTGTTAAAAAACTGCCAGAAGGCAAATAATCGAATAGTAAAACTACAAAAGCAGAATAGGAATGCTGAGACGAGAAGCTGTAAAATCCTATTACATTGTTATGTCGTTTGTGTTTTGATCTGTTCTGTATTCGTTTTTGTATTTTTTCCTGGTTTCTTTTTTTTTCTCTTTTCTTTTTTTACTTGCGGCTTTTAAAACTTAAAAATGTTCAATAAAAACTAATTTTTTAAAAAAAATCTCCTTTCCCTTTCTCAGAACGAGGGATTTTCTCCCACCCACTTACCCCCAACTCACTTTGCAACATCTAGGACAAAAGCTTCATATTTTTATTTTTATGTTTTGCTGGTGCTTAATTGCCCGGGTGAGATGGGGATGCGGAGTGGGAGACCAATCAGCAAAGCCCGAAGGAAACTCCCAATCAACCCAAAAGCCACAGCAGACAGGATAATGGAGGCTTGCCTAGCGGAGTCCCTAGACCCCTGTAATTTCCCCGTGAGACGACGGGAAGGAGGAGGACATCGACCTGGTGTGTGAGTTCCATATTAGTCTCTGGAATCTACCCGGGGATCAAATTGTGGGGCGCGGCCTGCCTGAGCGTGGGATGAGAGAAGGACGTCGCCTTAGCTGAACTTTGTGGCAGGACTACAATTCCCATTGACTCGGCCGCCCGGGGCTCCTTTGGGGGGTGGAGAAAGCAACGGCTTGGGGTCACCAGGGCCAGGATACCCTTAATGCACTGGGCTAGGGCTGGAGAGAAACGGGGGCTTTGCAGGGGTCTAGGACACCTCGCTACCAGTGGTGGGTTCCAGATCCCGGTGCAACTGGTACAGTGCAACAGGGCCCAGCGTTCACCACATGAATCTCCGCGACACTCCAGCTGCTCGGCGGAGCGTCACGCAGGGGCCATACGCGCCATGTACGTGCGCGGAAGTACCGAAGAGTTCAAATACAGGTAAGGATGACGGGCGGGGCAGGTGGGCCCTCCGGAGCACCGTAGGCAGGCACTGGAATGCCCGTACCGAGGCGTACCCCCTCCTGCAACCCGCCACTACAGCCAACTCGCCATGGGCAACTTGCCACAGGACAGCTTGCCAGGGCCAACTCACCGCAGAACAAGGGGTACACTCTTTGCCAGGCATGCATCCACTTTTTCCCCACACACTTACTATTGTTCTACTGTGCGGGAAAATGGGATTGTACGGAGTTAGATGATATGTAGCCATAACAACATTCTTTCTAGAAAACCAAGGTCATCCTTTGTCTTGCACTCCCGCAGGGTCTTCCCTCTTCTTGGAAAGCCTATGTTCATAGTCCTCAGTGAGGTGCTTCGGTCACATCCAATTTGAACCGAGCTGTTTTGCCAACTCTTTCTGCTGGTGGCTGCTTAGCTCCAACACCAGTTTCCTGTTGGGGCCCTAAGGAGCCCTGGGAGCGGAGCGGTGAGTAGAGACTGGCAAGGCGCCCCTCGACGTGAGTGACATCGAGTTGGCCACACCCGCCCAAGCACATGACCACCTAGCCACACCCACCCAGCTGATCCTTAGGCAGATCATATTAGTGGTCCGTGGGATTTAAAATTATGAACTTAGTAGTCCCTGAGGTCCAAAAGGCTGTTTAGCTCCAACAACAGCTTCCTGTTGGGGCCCTAAGGAACCTGGGTGGGCAGGCGAGGACTGACTGAGAGGGGCGAGTAGAGGCTGGCAAGGCGCCCCTTGACGTGAGTGACATCGAGTTGGCCACGCCCACCCAGCCAGTCATTAGGCAGATCTTATTAGTGGTCCTCGGGACTTAAAATTATGAACTTGTGGTCCGAAAGGCTGGGGACCCCGGCAGTAAAGGATATAAAAAGGTCTATTTTCAAAATCCCCTCCAGGAGTTTCTTACCGGTGGAGAGAAAGCGGTGAGCGGCCAGGAGCAGCTGTGGAGAAATCTTCACTTTGGACTCGGTGTCGTTGTCTTTGAAGGCGGAGAAATCTTTCTTGTCCTTCTTGTGGCTCACACGCTTCTTGGTGCGGTTGTCGGCTATGGTGACAAACACACAAGGAACACGTCATTAAAGACACCACAAGGTTGGCAGAAGCTGCGCAGCCAAACCCGATAAATTAACATTATCGCGTAGCATGGCCTGTGAAGGCTACTGGCCAGAAGGTTCCCCACCATCCTTCTGTAGGTGCCTACAGACCAATAAGCAAGGTCCCAGAGAAGCTGGAGTTTTGCCTTCTCAGCCGAGCACAATTTTTAATTCTCGGGCCGAGCACAATTACAACTTTTAAATTAAGGTAGTATTTTCAAAACAAATCAGGTAAGTAGGCAGGTCGACTGATTGGGGAACCAGGTTGGCCCGTGAGGTCACTGTGGTCTCCTTCTAACCCTTGATAGAGATCAAAATCATACTATGGCCATCATACAATCATTCTGACCCAGCTCTCCAAACACAATGAACTCTGCAGTTAAATAAATGTTTCCTTTATTAGGAGTTTCTCTTTCAGGTTAACAAGTCCGTCCGTCTGGAAGATGAATAGCTGTCTGCCACATCTATTCATCTCCTTGGGATCAGCCCATAGATTTCCACTGCTCTCCTCTCCTCTCCCACATCTATTCATCTCTGCTCCCTGCCTTTGATCCCCAGAGCTCAGGTGGGGCTTTACTAACAGCAGTGGCTCTTCTGTCCCAAGAACCGGCCCATAGATTTCCACTGCTCTCCTCTCCTCTACCACATCTATTCATCTCCACCCCCTGCCTTTGATCCCCAGAGCTAAGGTGGGGCCTCACTAGCAGCAGTGGCTCTTCCGTCCCAACGACCGGCCCATAGATTTCCACTGCTCTCCTCTCCTCTCCCACATCTATTCATCTCTGCTCCCTGCCTTTGATCCCCAGAGCTAAGGTGGGGCCTCACTAGCAGCGGTGGCTCTTCCGTCCCAAGGACCGGCCCATAGATTTCCACTGCTCTCCTCTCCTCTGCCTTCTGTGTATCTGTACAGCAGGCACTGAACCCAGCTGTTCCTCATCAGCCACCTCCAGACCTGGGGGCTGTTGATTTTCCCTCTGGGGGCTGACGGATGTCTCTTTCTCTCTGCCAGCTCCATTCCCTCTTCCCCCTCGAAGCTCCCAGGTTGCCCTGATGCTGACCCTCATTCCCACAACTCCTCCTCCTCCTTGTCTGATTTGGCTGCTGGAGGGGCCGACAAGCCGCAGCAACAATGAAATATCATATGTAATAAAACATTCGTGAGTTTTCATAGGTAGGCAAGGTTCCCACTGCAAGGGATGCACTTAACAAGATAGACTGGTGATGGCGAACCTATGGCACTGGCGGCACGCGGAGCCATTTGGCAGGGCACGCGAGGCATGCCCTGTCAGCTGGCCAGGGTGCATGCGCGTGCTGGCCAGATGATTCAGCCATTTTTAAAGCCATTTTTCGTCCTCCCCAGGCTTTATATGAGCCCGGGGAGGGGGAAAACAGCCCCCCTGCCCCTCTGGAGGATTCAGGGAAGCTCCTGAAGCCTCCGGATGACTAAAAATGATGCTACGAGCAAACTGGAAGCATGTTAAAAATAGGGGGGAGCCTGTCATGCGCATATGTGCACTGGGAGGTGCCCATTGCATTATGGATGCGGCACACCAGCTCATGACACACACACACACACACGTGCTCCCCCCCTTATGGCACGCGAGCCTAAAAAGGTTTGCCATCCCTGAGTTAGACATTCGTCCCGTCAAAAAAGGGAAGATTTAAAACAAACTTAACTGTACATGTCCGATTCGTCCAGGATCTCCGATTTGATGATCTCCTCAATGACATCTTCCAACGTTACCAACCCCAACACTTCATAGAAGGGGTCTCCTTCCCCTTCATTGTTCACCTTCTGGACAATAGCCAGGTGGGATTTACCTGTGGGGGGGGGAAGAGAAGGGGGAAGAGAGAGAGAAGGGGGAGGGAGAGAAAGAAAGCGAGAGGGGGAGAAAAAGAGAGGGGGACAAAGAGAAAGAAAGAGAGGGATGGTGAGAGAGAAAGAGAGAGAGAGAATGTGAGAGAGAGAGAAAGCAAGAGGGGGAGAAAAAGAGAGGATGAGGGAGAAAGAGAGAGGCAGGAGAGAGAAAGAGAGGGAGAGGGAAGGTAAGAGAGAAAAAGAAAGAGAAAGAGGGTATAAGAGAGAGAGAAGGCGAGAAGGAGAGAAAAAGAGAGGGGGAAAGAGAAAGAGAAAGAAAGAGAGGGGTGAGGGAGAGAAAGAGAGAGGGGGAGAGTAAAAGAGAAAAAGACAGCGGGAGAGAGGGGGATGAGAAATAGGCAGAGAAAGAGAGAGGGAGAGAGAAAAAAAGAGAGGGAGGCAGGAGAGGAAGAGAGGGGGGAGAGAGAGAGATTGGTGTTAACCACATTGTAACAAAAGTCACAAGTCAGCAAGCGGGGTCCATGCTCAAAATCCAGCTGGCAGCTGGCACAGCTTCCCTACAAGAATTGCCCAATAATTTGGACCCAACAAGCTCATGCATCAGCACCCTGGTGGCGCCACCTATCTAATCCACATCTTCCCCATGCGCCCAACGTAGAGCCGCCTCTAATGGCCCTTGATTCATGCGTCGCATTTTGCTAAGGATGGCTTTGGGGAAGCCATCTAAGATCTGCCTTTAGCCATGGAGGAGGACTGATCCGTGGTTTTGTAACACGCATGATGCCACCTAGCGTGGAAGACAGGAGAATTGCCCTATCCCTCCTCCCGTGGCAGTCTAAGAGTCATCGGATCTAGCTGAGTTTGTCAACCATCATCCCCACATGATGCTTTCTAGCTGAGTGGCAACTGCCGCTTGCAGCAATCCTACTCAACGCAACCGAAGGTTGTAGTATTGCAACTCATCTGGTGGACGCCCTGCTAGGCTTCGAAATAGGGTCACATGCTTGGTTTGACTCTCCCCAGCCCTATTCCAGACCCTGGACTTCACCCAACTTTCATGACGAAGATGCAATTCACCTTAAGCCTATTTGGGCAGATTGCTCAGTTCAGACAAAGTTGAAGACCTCTCTCTGACCTACAACATAGAGTAACAGAGTTGGAAGAGACCTTGGAGGTCTTCTAGCCTGACCTCCTGCTCAGGCAGGACATTTCCTCAATGTCATTCTGCAGAAATCGTTGCCCAATCTCTTCTTGAAAACTTCCAGCGATGGAGCCACCTCCAACTTCTGGAGGCAAGCCGTTCCACTGATTAATTGTTCTAACTGTCTGATTAATTGTTCTAATTTCAAACTCAAAGCTCTGCTGAACGCTTGAACAAAAGCTGTAGTTACTCAGAGACCCCCCAGGGTTGGGGTGTTCTGACCGAGGCTTCCCAAGGGCCTGAAGCAAACTCAGCAAAAAGTCCCTTTTATTCATTGACTGCGGATTCTGCTCCTTCGAGGGAGGATTTACGGTCACAGACCTTATCTGGCTTGGAGAGCTGCCAGGCCGAGATCTGCAGAACTTGGCCAGGAGTCTCGGAGAGTCCCGAACCAATGAAGCGAACTCATGGTCTCCTGCAAACTCCACTCCCCTTTCGCTCCTCTTTTGTTTCCTCTGGGAGGGGCCCTTCATCGTCCACCTGTGGCCTTATTCCCAAGTCGACCCCTGTTCTTTAGCTGTTCTCTTTGTCTGGCCACTCTGTGCATGCGCACACTGGGAACAGGCTCCAGCTGTTCCTCTGCCTCACTGATCTCTGACTTTGATGGCAGCTGGCCCCCTCTCTGCCTCCGACACAGAGCCCTCCTCCGAGCCTTCCCCAGACTCCAGGACTGGCCCATCTTCCTCCCCAACTTCCTCACTGTCCGAATCTGCTGGCCGCTGGCGGGCCACTCCCTTCAAACCCTGATGATGTTACCCAGTTTGGGCAATAAAAGGTTTTCCAAAAAAAAAAAAAAAAGCAAGCAGGTTCAGAGAGAAATCAAAGACCCCCTCAGACAAAAGACTTCTGATGGGGGGAAATACAATACAATACAATACAATACAATAGCAGAGTTGGAAGGGACCTTGGAGGTCTTCTAGTCCAACCCCCTGTGTGGGCAGGAACTTTATACCATTTCAGACAAATGGCTATCTAACATCTTCTTAAAGACTTCCAGGGTTGGGGCATTCACAACTTCTGGAGGCAATTTCTGTTCCAGAGGTTAATTGTTCTGACTGTCAGGAAATTTCTCCTTAGTTCTAGGTTGCTTCTCTCCTTGATTAGTTTCCACCCATTGCTTCTTGTCCTGCCCCCAGGTGCCTTGGAGAATAGCTTGACTCCCTCTTCTTTGTGGCACCCTCTGAGATATCTGAACACTGCTATCATGTCTCCCCTGGTCCTTCTCTTCATCAAACTAGACATACCCAGCTCCTGCAGCCGTTCTTCATATGTTTTAGTCTCCAGTTCCCTAATCATCTTGGTTGCTCTTCTCTGCAATCTTTCCAGAGTCTCCACGTCTTTTCTACATCGTGGCGACCAAAACTGTATGCAGTATTCCAAGTGTGGCTTTACCAAGGCACTATACAGTGGCATTAACACTTCACGTGATCTAAATTCTATCCCTTTGTTGATGCAGCCTAGAACTGGGTTGGCTTTTTGGGCAGCTGCTGCCCACGGCTGGCTCCTATTTCAATGGTTGTCTACTAGGACTCCAAGATCCCTCTCACAGTTACTACTACTGAGCAAGGTACCACCTATACTGTAGCTGTGCATTTTGTTTTTCTTGCCTAAATGTAGAACCTGACTTTTTTCACCATTGAATTTCATTTTCATGAGAGAACCAGAATATATGTGTGTGTGTTTGGTGGGGGGAATCCCAGCAGGGGAGGAAAAACCCACAAGAGATTTTAGGGAAAGGCAAGGCAGGGAGAAAAATTCCCACATCAGTACATCCTTAAAAAGAAAAAGAAAAAAAAAGGCACACAGCCAGGGTCTTCTTGCACGATGCTCTCTCTCTCTCCCCGGGAGACTCCGGCAACACAATGGGAGACCACTTTGGTGTAATTCATGCTATTATAGCATTAGAGTTGGGGGGAAAAGGCAATTAGAGATCTCGGCATGTGGCAATTAAGGAGCAGAAAAACCCAACCAGCCCAAAACCCACTCCGGCTTTCCTCGCCGTGGGTGGGATCAGACCTCCCAAGTTCGGCCTGGAGCTTCTTCAGAAGCCGCCGTTGGTGAGAGGGTTTTTATACACCCAAAAGGGATGAATTTCTCGCCCATGCCCTCCATCCATGCTAGGCTGCTCCCATGAGAATAGCCACACTATATTGCCAAAGATATTTGCTCGCCCATCCAAATCATCAGAATCAGGGGTTCCAATCCCTTCCGTGGCCCCAGGTGTATCAAATCAAGGACCTTGCACACAACACACGTATGATAGGCACAAAATGAGTAGCTATTCTATTATCGGAAGTCCTTGGCTACATTGTGTCAAAATTTGAGGCAGATGGGTTCAGTAGATTTTGAGATTAGTGGATTCGTACAAACTATTTTACATTTTTATTTATATAGATTATTAAATTAATTACAGAAAAAAGAACATAAATAAGACATTGACAAAGCAAAACTACACAGATACAACTGGGAGTAACCCACCCCCTATATGTACACAGTTAGCAAATAAGGTCGTATACCATCTTACTACATTCCTAGATATTCCAGCTGTTTCTATTTGTCTATATCTTACATTTATCAATTCCCCATAGCTATCACTGCTCGATACATTCATTTTATTTACTATCTATATATCTACATTGTATATCCTTTCCTATCTCTCATCTGGGCATGCAGACTGTTTGCACAAACACTTGTGAAAGAACGGGTCGCTCTCAGGAGCTCAGCGTGGAACTGGGATAGGAGGCCACCTGGGCAAGAAATCCACAAATTCCCTCGCTCCTAAATATTCCACCGTCAACTGTCAGCTGCGTTATAAGACCGTGGAAGTGTTTGGGAACGACAGCAACTCAGCCACGAAGGGGTAGGCCACGTCGACGGACGGAGCGGGGTCAGCGGATGCTGAGGCGCCTAGTGCGAAGAGGTCGCCAACCTTCTGCAGAGTCCATCGCTACAGACCTCCAAACTCCACGTGGCCTTCAGATTGGCTCTTTAAAGCGCTCCATGCCACGGGTCCTAGTTACTTGCGAGACCGCCTCCTTCCTCATACATCCCTCAGACTGATTCGCTCCCACAGAGAGGGTCTTCTCTGGGTGCCGTCGGCCGGGCAATGCCGACTGGCGACGCCCAGGGGAAGGGCCTTCTCTGTGGCGGGCCCTGCCCTCTGGAACGACCTACCCCCTGATCTCAGGACTATCACGGACCTCCGCCTCTTCCGCCAACGTCTAAAGACACACTTCTTCCATCTAGCTGGCCTGGCATAATTTCCGAGACTATTTTACCGACTGATTTTAAATTAATTTATAGTTTGAATAAGAGGGTTTTAAATTAATTTTAGCACCGGGTGTTGTTTATTTAATAGGATTTTATATTGACTATGACGTATTTATTCTTCTATATATGTTTGTATCCATATTTTATTCACCTGTGCACCGCCCCGAGTCCCTTACGGGAGAGGGCTGCGGTATATAAGTTTAATAAAATCTAAAAATCTAAATCTAAGAACAGGGCACAGTCGACCGACGTCCTATTGAACCCCATGGATTAGGAATCGGATGTCACTTACTGCAAGTTTATAGGCGAGGAAAAGGGTGTGTGAGCAAATACTTTTGGCAATCGAGTGTATCTGGTGTTTTATAAGTGGCACCTTCCACCCGCCAGAATTGCCAAAATGTTTAGAAACTCATCGCCCAATTGTTGGAAATGTGACCACGAACCAGGCACATGTGCTGGCTGTGCCAAAAAGCAAAAGTACATTGGCGCAAAATCCAAAAGTGGCCGAAAGAGATATTTATTTTATTTATTTATATTTTATTTTATTAAATTTGTATAACTGCGCCTCTCTCCCCAAAGGGACTCAGGGCGGTGCACCGGAAATTAAAATAGAAATATAAAACGACAATAATAAATACTAAAAAACCAATTCAATACAATACCCTGTGCTAAAATCCATTCAAACTCTTGCCCATTAAAATCCAATTAAAACAATTTAGATAACCAAAGAGGAAATAGAATTCACACCGAAGCTATTCCTCTTGGGAACGATAAACGAGAAATACAACAAAGGGGTAGTTTTATGGGTTTTTTTAACAATATGTATTATCACGACAGTAAGAAGGGTCTTTGCCCAAAACTGGGGAAAAAAACACAAGGAAACTCCACAAGAAGGAGAAATAATTAGGAAAATCTTGATCTGCGCTGAAATGGATAAATTGACGTGGGGATGGAAGAATGAAGAGGAATCCGAAGATTGTAAGATCTGGGATAAATGTTTATCGATGGTTGGAATATAAAAGGAAAAGCCCCAAATAGGCAAGAGCTAAGATTCATAGAATGAAGACTAGAATTATGTATGAAATGATAGTAGCGATAATGTGTAAGATAAACGCAAACCAACAGGGCTGGAAAGAGGATACTTTTATATTTGTAAAGACGGAATGAATCAAATGTTTAAAAAAGCAGGATGGCTGCAATGTATAACCTTATACAGGAACTGGGTATATGTCTAGTTTAATGAAAACAAGGACTAGGGGAGACAGGAGAGCAGTCTTCCGATATCTCAGGGTTTGCCCCAAAGAAGAGGGAGTCAAGCTATTCTCCAAGGCACCCGAGGGCAGGACAAGAAGCAACAGATGGAAACTAATCAAGGAGAGAAGCAACTTAGAACTGAGGAGAAATTTCCTGACAGTGAGAACAATTAACCAGTGGAACAGAAGTTGCCTCTAGAAGTTGTGAATGCCCCAACACTGGAAGTCTTCAAGAAGATGTTGGATAGCCATTTGTCTGAAACGGTATAGGGCTTCCTGCCTAGGCAGGGAGTTGGACTAGATGACCTCCAAGGTCCCTTCCAACTCTGCTATTGTATTGTATTGTATTGTATTGTATTGTATTGTATTGTATTGTATTGTATTGTATTGTATTGTATTGTATTGTATTGTATTGTATTGTATATCTTAGTATGTATGGCATAAATTTTGCCAGGACGGTTTAAACTGTCTCCAACATTTTAATTTGTGTTCAATAAAAAACTTTTTAATTTTTTTAAAAAAGAGAGAGAGAGTAGCTTTCTGAGGGGGATCAGCTGAAATCAGGGACCGCAGCCTAGGTTGCCAGCTCTTCTCCTCCAGATCATCCAACTGTGGTGGGTCTCCGCAGCAGGGATGCCTACGGCTCACCGACCAAAACGCAACTGGCCAGATTCCCATTTTCAAGCTGAGCCACAGACTTTGGTTTTTACAAACTGCATGCACCAGGTCCACCCATACAAATAGAAATAGGATAACAGAGTTGGAAGGGACCCTGGAGGTCTTCTAGTCCAACCCCCTGCCGAGACTGGAAACCCGATATACCGTTTCAGACAAATGGCTATCCAACATCTTCTTAAAGACTTCCAGTGTTGGGGCATTCACAACTTCTGGAGGCAACTTCTGTTCCACTGATTAATTGTCCTCACCGTCAGAAAGTTTCTCCTTAGTTCTAAGTTGCTTCTCTCCTTGATTAGTTTCCACCCATTGCTTCTTGTCCTGCCCCCAGGTGCCTTGGAGAATAACTTGATTCCCTCTTATTTGTGGCAGCCCCTGAGATATTGGAAGACTGTTATCATGTCTCCCCTGGTGCTTCTTTTCATTAAACTAGACCTACCCAGTTCCTGCAACCGTTCTTCCTATGTTTTAGCCTCCAGTCCCCTAATCCTCTTTCTTGCTCTTCTCTGCACTCTTTCTAGAGTCTCCACATCTTTTCTACATCGTGGTGACCAAAACTGAATGCCGTATTCCAAGTGTGGCCTTCCCAAGACATTATAAAGTGGTACTAACCCTTCACGTGATCTTGATTCTATCCCTCTGTTGGACTGCCATTTGTCAGAAATGGTGTAGGGCAGGGGTAGTCAACCTTTTTATACCTACCACCCACTTTTGTATCTCTGTTAGTAGTAAAATTTTCTCACCGCCCAACGGTTCCACAGGAATGGCGATTTATAAAGTAGGGAAGTCAATTAAATTTTAAAAAAGGAAAGCGCTTCAGTATTGGACAAAACCCCTCCCGCCCACCATGAAAGCTGGAACTCCCACTAGGGGGCGGTAGGGACCAGGTTGACTACCACTACTATAGACAGACAGACACACAGACATACTTAGAAATCTTATAGATAGATAGATAGATAGATAGATAGATAGATAGATAGATAGATAGATAGATAGATAGATAGATAGATAGATAGATAGATAGACAGACAGACAGACAGACAGACAGACAGACAGACAGACAAAACCCCTACCGCCCACCATGAAAGCTGGAACGCCCACTAGGGGGCGGTAGGGACCTGGTTCGCCTGGTTCGCCAATTGCGCCCCCTATTGGATCGGGACGCCCTTCGCACAGTCACCCATGCCCTCGTGACATCCCGACTGGACTATTGCAACTCTCTCTACATGGGGCTCCCTTTGAGGTGCACCCGGAGGCTTCAGTTAGTTCAGAATGCGGCCGCGCGAGCAATTATGGGCACCTCCAGGTTTGCCCATGTAACACCGCTCCTGCGCGAGCTGCACTGGCTACCTGTCGTCTTCCGGGTGCGCTTCAAGGTGTTAGTTATCATCTTCAAAGCGCTCCATGGCTCGGGACCTAGCTATCTGCGAGATCGGATCCTGCCCCACACATCCTCACGACCGATTCGCTCCCACAGAGAGGGGCTTCTCCGGGTGCCGTCCACTAGACTTTGTCAGCGGGCGACGCCCAGGGGAAGGGCGCTCTCTGTGGCGGGCCCGGCCCTCTGGAACGACCTTCCCCCTGATATTAGAACGACCACCGACCTCCGCTCCTTCCGGGTAAAATTGAAGACCCATCTCTTTCGACTGGCCGGCCTTGAATAGTTCTCTCTGTCTTTTAAGTACGAATTTTAATGGGTTTTAATTATATATTTTTAGCATAGGTAGATTTATTTAATTTTATTTTAAGTAATGTTTGTATTTTGTATATTGTTTTTAATTATGCCTGTGCACCGCCCCGGGTCCCTGTGGGGAGAGGGTGCGGTTAATAAATCTTAATTTGAATTTGAATTTGAATTTGAATTTGACTACCACTGCTGTAGACAGACTGACAGACACACAGACATACTTAGAAATAGATAGATAGACAGACAGACAGACAGACAGACAGACAGACAGAACCCCTCCCGCCCACCATGAAAGCTGGAACTCCCACTAGGGGGCGGTAGGGACCAGGTTGACTACCACTACTATAGACAGACAGAAAGACAGACACACAGACATACTTAGAAATCTTATAGATAGATAGATAGATAGATAGATAGATAGATAGATAGATAGATAGATAGATAGATAGATAGATAGATAGATAGACAGACAGACAGACAGACAGACAAAACCCCTACCACCCACCATAATAATAATAATAAATAATAATTTAATTTTATATCCCGCTCTCTCTCCCCAAGGGGACTCGAGGCGGGGTACAGGCAATTAAAAATACAAATAAGACCACCGACAAAATACAAAATTAAAAATGAATTAAATTGCTCCTGCGCTAAAACCCATAAACTAAACTAAAAATTACCCCTAAACCCCCCCCCCCCATGAAAGCGGGAACGCCCACTAGGGGGCGGTAGGGACCTGGTTGACTACCACTGCTGTAGACAGACTGACAGACACACAGACATACTTAGAAATAGATAGATAGACAGACAGACAGACAGACAGACAGAACCCCTACCGCCAACCATGAAAGCTGGAACGCCCACTAGGGGGCGGTAGGGACCAGGTTGACTACCACTCCTGCTTAAGCAGGGTGATGGTGGATTTAATGACCTATCTATCTGCAACTAATTCTGGTTACCCTACTACAAAAAAGATGTTGAGATTTTGGGGGGAAAAAGATCAGAGAAGAGCAACAAAGAGGACCAAAGGCCTGGAGACTAAAATGTATAAAGAACAGTTGCGGGATCTGTGTTTGGCTAGTCTAACGAAGAGAAGAATTAGGGGTTGACACGATAGCCGTATTCCAGTATTTGAGGGTCTACCAGAAAGAAGGTGGGGTGTCAAATGATTCTCCAAAGCAGAAGGCAAGAAACAATGGATGGAAACTGAACAAGGAGCGATTCAACCTAGAAATAAGGAGGAATTTTCTGACAGGGAGAACAATCAACTCATGGAACAGAAGTTGCCTTCAGGGGTTGTGGGAGCTTCATCCCTGGAGGCTTTCCAGAAGAGACCGGACTGCCCTCGGTCAGAAGTGGTGTACGGTCTCCTGCTTGGGGGTGTGGGTTGGACTAGATGACCCACACGGTCCCTTCCAACTTTGTGAATCTGTAAAAAAAAAAAAACCCAAAAACCAAAGCCACCTTCCCCATTAAATCAGAAAGAGGAAAAACAAGATTTCTTTCATTGTAAACCAAAGGTCACCCAAAACAATCCTTCAAACCAACTTCCCTGGGAGGAGCACACGCATGACGCATGACCAGCCCGGCAAAAGAATAACAACAAAAAAAGAATGGTGAAAACTGGTGTTTGGCAACTGCCGTTCGTTCGACATTCTTCTCTTTTTCGCAAGCCATCAACATTTGACAGCAAAGCCCGTTGGTTGATCAGTTTTGCTGGGGCTCACCTGGATAAGGGAGGCTGAAACAAACCTAGAACAAGCCCAGGATGTCCTGTAGGAAGGTTGCCCATCTTACACAGGACCTATGTTATGTCGACATCCAGGAAGCATGAAGAATAGAGAAGCATAGGGCTGGGAGAGACCTCAGGGGTCATCTAGTCCAACCCCCGGCCCAAGCAGGAGACCCTACATCATTTCTGACAGAGGGCAGTCCACTCTCTTCTTGAAAGCCTCCAGGGATGAAGCTCCCACAACTTCTGAAGGCAACTTTCTCTTCCATGGGTTGATGGTTCTCACGGTCAGGAAATGCCTCCTTATTTCCAGGTTGAATCTCTCCTTGATCAGTTTATTTATTTTATTTATTTATTTTATTTATTTAAATTTATATCCCGCCCTTCTCCACAAAGGACCCAGGGCGGCGCACAGGAAATTTAAAACATACAAAATACAATAAATATAATTTTAAAAAACTATTAAATAAACCTATCCTGCGCTAAAACCAAATTTCAAAAACCCAGTTTAAAACTATCTAAAAGTCCCCATGGGAGGTTAGGCTAGGCCGGCTTGTTGAAAGAAATATGTCTTAAGACATTGGCGGAAGAGGCGGAGGTCGGTGATGGTACGTAATTCAGGGGGTAGGTCATTCCAGAGGGCTGGCCCCGCCACAGAGAAGGCTCTCCCCCTGGGTGTCGCCAGTCGACATTGTCCGGCCGACGGCACCCTGAGGAGGCCCTCTCTGTGGGAGCGTATCGGTCTAAGGGATGTATGGGGCAGGAGGCGGTCTCGCATATAACTAGGCCCCGAGCCATGGAGCGCTTTAAAGATAGTTGTCAAAACCTTGAAGCGCACTCGAAAGGCCACAGGAAGCCAATGCAGCTCGCGCAGGATCGGTGTTATGTGGGAGCATCTAGTGGCTCCCATAATCACCCGCGCGGCTGCGTTTTGGACTAGCTGTAGCCTTCGAGTGCACCTCAAGGGAAGCCCCATGTAGAGAGCATTACAATAGTCGAGTCGGGACGTCACGAGAGCTTGAGTGACTGTGCGAAGGGCAGCCCGGTCCAGTAAGGGGCGCAATTGGCGCATCAGGCGTACCTGATGAAACGCCCCCCTGGCCACGGCTGCCACATGGTCCTCCATGGACAGCCGGGAATCCAGGAGGACACCCAAATTGCGCGCCCTCTCCACGGGGGCCAGTGTTTCGCCCCCAATGGCCAGAGTTGGAATAATCTGGCTGAACCGGGGTGCCGGAAACCACAGCCACTCAGTCTTGGCAGGGTTGAGCTTGAGTTTGTTACCACCCATCCATTGTTCCTTGTCTGGCCTTCGGGGGCTTTGGAAAATAGCTTGAGCCCCTTCCTCCTCTCTGTGACAGCCCCACAAATATTGGAAGACTGCTCTCATGTCTCCCCTGGTCCTTCTCTTCCCTAGACTAGCCAGGCCCAGTTCCTGCAATTGTATGGAGACCTTAGACCATTCCGGTCAGTGGTTGTCCATTCTATTTATTTGAACCCCTCCAGTGATGGAGTACCCAACTTCTGGAGGCAAACTATTCCACTGACTAATTGTTCTCTCTGTCAGAAAATTTCTTCTTTATTCTAAGTTGGATCTTTATTGGGAGGCTTCCACCAGGGGTGAGTGGCTACCGGCAGGTGTGCAACTCCTTGTCCTGACAAAAAATCCTTAATTGACTGTGAATTCTGCTCACTCGCATCCAGCAAAGTCTTTCGAGGGAGGATTTACGGTCACAGACCTTATCTGGCTTGGAGAGCTGCCAGGCCGAGATCTGCAAAACTTGGCAAGGAGCCTCGGAGAGTCACGAACCAATGAAGCGAACTGATGGTCTCCTGCAAGCTCCACTCCCCTTTCGCTCCTCTTTGATTTCCTCTGGGAGGGGGCCATTCATCGTCTGGCCTTACTCCCAAGTGGACCCCTGTTCTTTAGCTGTTCCCTTCGTCTGGGAACTCTGCGCATGCGCACATGGGAACAGGCTCCAGCTATTCGTCTGCCTCACTGATCTCTGACTCTGAAGGCAGCTGATAACTGTCAGACGGCCCTGGCCCCCTCTCTGCCTCCGACCCAGAGCCCTCCTCAGAGCTGCCCCCAGACTCCAGGACTGGCCCATCTTCCTCCCTAACTTCCTCACTGTCCGAATTTGCTGCCCACTCTGCTGACGGGCCACAACACAACCTTAAGAAGCCGAGACTGACTTTTCTCGGGATTCGCTTCTCACCCAGCTCCTCTCTGCTAGATAAACCCAGGATTAAAGGGTTTAGGAGGGTAGGAAACCAACAGGTAAACAGTTGGTGGGTGGTACAGGCCTCAAGGCACTTAAGAGAGAGGGAGGCGGGCTGGTTTAAAAATAAAATAAAACCAGAGCTCTGGCAAGACCACAAGGCAAAGCAGAGACGGTGTTGGCGGGGTTTTCTCTGGCCTCAGGGGTGGAAAAAGACACAGGAGTATCGGGAACTCAGTTATGCATCTGGTTATACTGGTTCATCCAACTCGTTCTGTTGTTTACTGAGGGCCGTGGAGAGGAATCTACCCCAGCCCTAGGAATGAACCTAGGTGGACCTTTTGTTGTGACTCGCCAGCAGCCAGCGGAGCTGGCAGCAGAGTCGGACAGTGAGGAGGGTTGGGGAGGAACCTGGGCCAGTCCTGGAGTCTGGGGGAGGCTCTGAGGAGGGCTCTGTGTCAGAGGCAGAGAGGGGGCCAGGGCCGTATGCCAGTTATCAGCTGCCTTCGGTGTCAGAAATCAGTGAGGCAGAAGAACAGCTGGAGCCTGTTCCCAGTGTGCGCATGCGTAGATTGCTAGGCAAAGGGAACAGCTAAAGAACAGGGGTCAACTTGGGAGTAAGGCCAGATGATGAATGGTCCCTCCCAGGAGAAATAAAAGAGGAGCAGAAGGGGAGTGGCATTTGCAGGAGACCACTTCATTGGTTCGTGACTCTCCAAGACTCCTTGCCAAGTTTTGCAGATCTCGGCCTGGCAGCTCTCCAAGCCAGAGAAGGTCTGTGACCGTAAATCCTCCCTTGAACGACTTTGGTGGCTGTGAATGAGCGGAATTCACAGTCAATTAATAAAAGGGGTTTTTCGCAGAGCTTCCAGGAGAAGGGAACAGCTAAAGAACACGGGCTGACTCGGAGGTAAAGATGGACAGTGAATGGCCCCTCCCATAGGGAATAAAGAGGAGCGAAAGGGGAGTGGAGTTTGCAGGAGACAATGAGTTCAATTCATTCGGGTGAAGATCCGTTCCTGACTTCTTGCCAAAGAATTGCTGCTACAGCATGGCGTTTGGAAGATATCGGCCAGGCAGCTCTCCAAGCCTGATCAAGGCCTGTAGCTGCGGAATCTCTTGAAAGACTGTCGGCCGGGACTTTGCTGGAGAGGAATTCTTTAGGCTTTATCGAACCTAAAATAAAAGAGGTTTTATTGGGACGAGGAGTCCCAGCTGATGATGGTCTTGGGAAGCCTCGGTCAGAACAATCTCTTTGGGAAATTGTCCTCATTTCTAAGCATTGCAATCTTTACCAGGAATGAAATTGGAGCTTAAAAATAAAACAGAATTGCAAATGTAGCGGCTTCTATCCAGATTAAGATCAGGGGGAGACGGAGGCACTGAAATCAATACGTAGTTGTTGGGGGTTTTTTTACACCATGGTCAGTGGTGGGGTTCAATTTTTTTTACTACTGGTTCTGTGGGCGTGCGTGTCTTGGTGGGTGTGGCAGGGGAAGGATGCTGCAAAATCCCCATTCCCTCCCAATCAGCTGGGACTCTGGAGGCAGAGAATAGACGGGGGCATGGCCAGCCAGAGGTGGCATTTGCCACTTCTCTGAACTACTCAAACTTTCCACTACCGGTTCTCCAGAACCGGTCAGAACCTGCTGAATACCACCTCTGATTCTGACCTCACCCACCAGTGTCTCATAGCCCTGAGTAGATCACACTCGCCCTGAAAATACAATCATTTACTGTACAAAGACTCAAACAAAGGTTCTAGGACAGAGAGGTGTGCCCGAATGCCAGACTATTTTGCAGTGCTGAAACTTATTTTGAATGATGCAACGCATGAGTGTGTGGAACGTGGGGAAAAAAACCTCCCACATGTGCACACCAAGTGAACAAAAATAACCTGGGATAACATGGCAGTCCGCGTGTTAAGCATGCTGACTCGTAAGTAAATCTGTTTTCAATTCAAGGAGAGTGTAGATACAATTACTTTCCCATTGCTAATTCAGCTTTCTTGAGCATGATACAACTTACTTGGCCTAGTTTGGAAGGAGGCAGTGTGTGTTAGATGTGGCTGGACCCATAAGGGACCATCAAAGCCTGTTCCACAAGGCCATTTCGGTTGCATCCCACAAGAATTCGATCTGTTTTAATTTAATTTGAAATTGTTGGTTGTCTTGAGTGGTTTACAGCCGGCGCAATTAGGTTAGCAATCCACCAGAGTAGCGAACAATAATCCACACGATTAAACTCTTCAAACAGGGAGGGTTGTGTCTCCCGATAATGTTCAATACCCTTACAAATTAGAAACCCACATGTTGAAGGGATGTGCAACTTTCTGCATGCTGAGAAACATTTCACAAGATGCATGACCCAGAGGTGGTATTCAGCCGGTTCTGACCAGTTTTGGCGAACTGGTAGCGGAAATTTTGAGTAGTTGAGAGAACCGGCAAATACCACCTCTGGCTGCCCCTGCCCCTGATCTATTCCCTGCCTCCCAAGTCCCAGCTGATCGGCTGGGTCTTCTGTTGCCCTGCCTAAGAGAATGGAGCTGGAAACCAGGTTAGTGGGGTGGGGAAGGGAATGGAGATTTTGCAGTATCCTTCCCCTGGAGTGGGGAGGGAATGGAGATTTTGCAGTATCCTTCCCCTGGAGTGGGGAGGGAATGGAGATTTTGCAGTATCCTTCCCCTGGAGTGGAGAAGGAATGAGGATTTTGCAGTATCCTACCCCTGGAGTGGGGAAGGAATGGAGATTTTGCAGTATCCTTCCCCTGGAGTGGAGAGGGAATGGGGATTTTGCAGTATCCTTCCCCTGGAGTGGGGAGGGAATGGAGATTTTGCAGTATCCTTCCCCTGGAGTGGGGAGGGAATGGAGATTTTGCAGTATCCTTCCCCTGGAGTGGAGAAGGAATGAGGATTTTGCAGTATCCTTCCCCTGGAGTGGGGAGGGAATGGAGATTTTGCAGTATCCTTCCCCTGGAGTGGGGAGGGAATGGAGATTTTGCAGTATCCTTCCCCTGGAGTGGAGAAGGAATGAGGATTTTGCAGTATCCTACCCCTGGAGTGGGGAAGGAATGGAGATTTTGCAGTATCCTTCCCCTGGAGTGGAGAGGGAATGGGGATTTTGCAGTATCCTTCCCCTGGAGTGGGGAGGGAATGGAGATTTTGCAGTATCCTTCCCCTGGAGTGGGGAGGGAATGGAGATTTTGCAGTATCCTTCCCCTGGAGTGGAGAAGGAATGAGGATTTTGCAGTATCCTTCCCCTGGAGTGGGGAAGGAATGGAGATTTTGCAGTATCCTTCCCCTGGAGTGGGGAGGGAATGGGGATTTTGCAGTATCCTTCCCCTGGAGTGGGGAGGGAATGGAGATTTTGCAGTATCGTTCCCCTGGAGTGGGGAAGGAATGGAGATTTTGCAGTATCCTTCCCCTGGAGTGGGGAGGGAATGGAGATTTTGCAGTATCCTTCCCCTGGAGTGGGGAAGGAATGGAGATTTTGCAGTATCCTTCCCCTGGAGTGGGGAAGGAATGGGGATTTTGCAGTATCCTTCCCCTGGAGTGGGGAAGGGAATGGAGATTTTGCAGTATCCTTCCCCTGGAGTTGGGAGGGAATGGAGATTTTGCAGTATTCTTCCCCTGGAGTGGAGAAGGAATGAGGATTTTGCAGTATCCTTCCCCTGGAGTGGGGAAGGAATGGAGATTTTGCAGTATCCTTCCCCTCTAGTGCGGAGGGAATGGGGATTTTGCAGTATCCTTCCCCTGGAGTGGGAGGGAATGGGGATTTTGCAGTATCCTTCCCCTGCCATGCCCACCAAGCCACACCCACAGAACCGGTAGTCAAAAAAAATTGAATCATAGTTAGGTGTGCACAATTTGCTTTGTTTCAGGTCTGTCACCTCCAAAGAAAGCAACCACAGAAATCTGCTACTTTGGATCTTGGACGGCTTAGTTAAAAAGTTTCACCACTTAGTAAAGGAGGAGGAGGAAATGTGTGGTTTGGGGAACTACGAGGCTTCTTAATAGCGCCTGTCAAAAAAAATAAAATGAAGTATTGTTATAACCGTTGATTGCCAACCCAACGTGAGTCAGCGGCATGATGTGGCTTCAAAAGAAGGCAATAACATTCACAAGGGTATAATTTCCAGATCATGGAAAGTAATTGGCCCACATTATTCCACGTTGGTGTAGCCCCACCTTGAATACCGTCTGCGGTTACGGGCACCGAACTTTGAAGAAAGAGTCCAAGCAACTAAAACGAGGGCCGAGGACCGAGGATGGGCATGGAGTTTTTTGTTTTTTTTAAAGGCCTGTAAAAAGAGGATGAAGGGACTGCGAGACAATCTAGAAATAAGGAGAAATTTCCTGAGAGGGAGAACAATTAACCAGTGGAACAGAAGTTGCCTCCAGAAATTGTGAATGTTCCAACACTGGAAGTCTTTAAGAAGAGATCGGGCTGACATTTGTCTGAAGTGGTGCAGGGTTTCCTGCATGAGTAGTGGGTTGGACTAGAAGACCTCCAAGGTCCCTTTCGAACACTGTTATTTGGTTCTGTTATATTGTTTAGCCCAGAGAACAGAGACCTATAGAAGATCTATAGGGGATCCTTGGTGTTCTTTGAGCGTGGTTGTTTTCTTGAAGATTTTTCGTCACCTAAACTAAGTAATATCATCAGTGCTAGAAGAGTGTGGGGCTTGGCCTACCCTCTCGTAAACCCCAAACCTGCTCCCTTCAAGCACTGATGATGTTACCTAGTTTGGTAATGAAATGTCTGCGAGAAAACAACCAAGCTCAGAGAGCACCAAGGACCCCTCATTTCAACTACAAATATTCTCCTTTATTAGGAGGCTTCGATTGGCATTTCTTCCCCAAATAGGAGCTGGGACTCAAAAGAGTTAAGATTAAGGACCCCCAAAGATGTTATGATTCCATGAACCTGGCCGCAAAGTACGAGGAAATGCTGCCCAAGTTCTGGAGAACAACAGATGACTCCTAGGGGAGACACGATAGCAATCTTTCAATATCTCAGGGGTTGCCACAAAGAAGAGGGAGTCAAACTATTCTCCAAAGCACCTGAGGGCAGAACAAGAAGCAATTGGTGGAAACTAATCAAGGAGAGAAGCAACTTAGAACTGAGGAGAAATTTCCTGACAGTTAGAACAATTAATCAGTGGAACAGAAGTTGCCTCCAGAAGTTGTGAATGCCCCAACCCTGGAAGTCTTTAAGAAGATGTTGGATAGTCATTTGTCTGAAATGGGATAGGGCTTCCTGCCTAGGCAGGGGGTTGGACTAGAAGACCTCCAAGGTCCCTTCCAACTCTGTTAATCTGTAATCTGAATTTAGAACAGCTAATGGTCTCTACTATTCTTTCCAATATCTCAGGGGCTGCCCCAAAGAAGAGGGAGTCAAGCTATTCTCCAAAGCACCTGAGGGTAGAAGAAGAAGAAGCAATGGATGGAAACTTATCAAGGAGAGAAGCAACCTAGAACTAAGGAGAAACTTCCTGACAGTTAGACCCATAAATCCATGGAACAACTTGCCACCGGAAGTTGTGAATGCTCCAACACTGAAAGTTTTTAAGAAGAAGTTGGATAACCATTTGTCTAAAGTGGTGTAGGGTTTCTTGCCTAGGCAGCAGGTTGGACTAGAAGACCTCCAAGGTCCCTTCCAACTCTGCTATTGGATTGGATTGCGTAACTCCTGGGATCCAACCTCCTTTTCAATTTCTCAGCTGATGGCGCAACTGATGCCAGGGGACCGCCAGCTGCCTGATAATGTCTTGACGCTGTGCTCTGCTTCCTCTCGCATCCTCCCTGGGATGCCAGACAAACCGTAGCTGAAGCGGATTAAGCAACACAAACTCTTAAGATCCAAAAATAGGCAAGGCTGACCTCACCTGATGAGTAAGCTCTCGCGGAGCCATCCGTTTAACCCATCTGCAAGATGCGTCTCCAAATAAATCCTGCCTGGGACCGGGGACTCCTCCCTCACCCTTAAACGCTGCAAGCTTGATTGTGAAACAGCAATAACGGGCATTCATCAGAACAGAGCTGGAAGGGACCTTGGAGGTCTTCTAGTCCAGCCCCCTGCTCAAGCGGGACACCTTCTACCATTTCACTCAAGGGACTGCCCAATCTTTTCTTGAAAACCTCCCGTGATGGTACAACCACGACTTCTGGTGGCATGCAGTTCCACTGGTTAATTGTCCTCACTGTTAGGAAGTTTCTCTTCAGATCTGCTTCTCTCCTTGATCAGTTTCCATCCATTGTTTCTTGTCCTGCCCTCTGGGAAAGATGGATGCAATTTGTAGCACGACAATAAAGAAATAGGTTGGACCATAAGAAAGGCTGAGGGCCAAAGAATGGAGGCCTTTGAACTCTGGGGCTGGAGAAGAAGACTCCTGCATTGAGTCCTTTGGACAGCAAGGCCATCCAACCGGTCAGTCCTAGAGGAGATCCACCCTGGCTGCTCTTTAGAAGGCCAGATCCTGAAGAGGAAACTCAAAGACTTTGGCCACCTGATGAGAAGGAAGAAGGACTCCCTGGAGAAGAGCCTCATGCTGGGAACGATGGAAGGCAGAAGAAGAAGAAGGGGACGGCAGAGAAGGAGGGGGCTGGATGGAGTCACCAAAGCAGTCGGCGTGAGCTTCAATGGACTCCAGAGGATGGTAGAGGACAGGAAGGCCTGGAGGAACATGGTCCATGGGGTCGGACATGACTTGCACAACTAACAGCAACAACCACAAATGTGCCATAGCAGCACCATTGCTCTGAGAGCAAAGGTGAAGTAAGGCAAACTTGCAAACAGGAAATTTCCCCACCCCGCTTGCTTTGACTCAGCAAGGAGCTCCAGCTGACTCACCCCATCCCTTTGGCAAAAGGACAAATGTCATGGTTGACCTCATCTACAAGGGTCATTTCCCACCCTTAGGGTCAAAAGGAAAACTCTGCAGGAAGCCCTCCAGACACGTAGAATTAAACCCTGGGTTTGGTGACTTTGGAACGCATTCTATAATAGGTAAGTTCTCCACTTAAACAGCTCACCTAGGCGATCCTAGTGATTAGCGTTATGATTACGATTAGGGCGATCCTCTTCGTGGTTGTATAAACAGAGGCACAGAATCAAGATCACGTGAAGCAGGGGTCTCCAACCTTTGCAACTTTAAGTCTGAAGGACTTCAGCTCCCAGAATTCTCCAGCCAGCAAAGCTGTCAGTGTCAGGGCCTGGGCCAGGGGTCTCCAACCCTTGCAACTTTAAGTCTGAAGGACTTCAGCTCCCAGACTTCTCCAGCCAGCAAAGGTGTCAGTGTCAGGGCCTGGGCTAGGGGTCTCCAACCTTTGCAACTTTAAGTCTGAAGGACTTTAGCTCCCAGACTTCTCCAGCCAGCAAAGCTGTCAGTGTCAGGGCTGGGCCAGGGGTCTCCAACCTTTGCAACTTTAAGTCTGAAGGACTTTAGCTCCCAGACTTCTCCAGCCAGCAAAGCTGTCAGTGTCAGGGTGTGGGCCAGGGGTCTCCAACATTTGCAACTTTAAGTCTGAAGGACTTCAGCTCCCAGACTTCTCCAGCCAGCAAAGCTGTCAGTGTCAGGGCCTAGGCCAGGGGTCTCCAACCTTTGCAACTTTAAGTCTGAAGGACTTTAGCTCCCAGACTTCTCCAGCCAGCAAAGCTGTCAGTGTCAGGGCCTGGGCCAGGGGTCTCCAACCTTTGCAACTTTAAGTCTGAAGGACTTTAGCTTCCAGACTTCTCCAGCCAGCAAAGGTGTCAGTGTCAGGGCCTGGGCTAGGGGTCTCCAACCTTTGCAACTTTAAGTCTGAAGGACTTCAGCTCCCAGAATTCTCCAGCCAGCAAAGCTGTCAGTGTCAGGGCCTGGGCCAGGGGTCTCCAACCCTTGCAACTTTAAGTCTGAAGGACTTCAGCTCCCAGACTTCTCCAGCCAGCAAAGGTGTCAGTGTCAGGGCCTGGGCTAGGGGTCTCCAACCTTTGCAACTTTAAGTCTGAAGGACTTTAGCTCCCAGACTTTTCCAGCCAGCAAAGCTGTCAGTGTCAGGGCCTGGGCCAGGGGTCTCCAACCTTTGCAACTTTAAGTCTGAAGGACTTTAGCTTCCAGACTTCTCCAGCCAGCTTTTCACTCAGCAAAAATAAATTTTGGGCTCCGTTGTGGTCGTAAGTCAAGGACCAGCTGTATTTGCAATTGTTAGAATATTCATGACTGGGAGAGGCATGAGAACAAGGTCAGCCAATGGGAGCTTAAACAGATCTGAGTCTGTGCAGAGAATTGAAACAGAAACTTAAGAAGAAAGCAGTCTGCTGCTCTGAGAAGTAAACTAGCAGTCTGTCTGGGCTTGTCTGCTGATATGAAGCTAACTGCTTGGCTTTGCCTATAGCTTTCCTGCCTTGCGCTTACTTGAAAGAACCTCCTGTTGGTATTGTACATTTATTCATCTATTCTTGTGTATCTAAAGAAGTTAATGAATCCAGCTTTCAGATTTGCAAGATTCCAATACAATACAATACAATAACAGAGTTGGAAGGGACTTTGGAGGTCATCTAGTCCAATTCCCTACCTAGGCAGGAAACATTTCAGACAAATGGCTATCCAACATTTTCTTGAAGACTTGCAGTGTTGGGGCATTCACAACCTCTGGAGGCAAGTTCTGTTCCACCGATTAATTGTCCTAACTGTCAGGAAATTTCTCCTCAGTTCTAAGTTGCTTGTCTCCTTGATTAGTTTCCACCCATTGCTTTTTCTTCTACCCTCAAGGGGCTTTGGAGAATAGTTTGACTCCCTCTTCTTTGGGGCAGCCCCTGAGATATTGGGACACTGCTACCATGTCTCCCCTGGTCCTTCTTTTCATTAAACTAGACATACCCAGTTCCTGCAACAGTTCTTCATATATTTTAGTCTCCAGTCCCCTAATCCTCTTGGTTGCTCTTCTCTGCACTCTTTCTTGAGTCTCCACGTCTTTTCTACATCATGGTGACCAGCTGCATCAGTTATCTGTGGGTGCTTTCTGGATTTGAATGGATGCAACCAATTTAAAAAGGCAGCTTGAAACTAAGAAATCCACACACCAGCTGACTGAATGACGGAGACCTCATCCCACATTCTTTGAATGGGTCAACGCGAGAACCAGCCCTTCCTCTGCAAAAAGAGACAAAGAGGGGGAGATTCTATTAAAAACTATTTTTAGGCACTTTAAGGGCAGACGGCTTACAAACAACCGCAGCTTGAGATGAGTCAGAGGGGCTGGGAACAAGCCTCAAATTGATTCCGATCCCAATGAAAAGAATGAAGCTCAGTCCGGGGAGATGCGAGCTAAACAAGATCAGATGCAACGAAACCTAAGTAGCCCACAAACAACAGCCCTGATGTAAATAAAGGGAATGGTTCCCCTCGCACATCTGTGCTAGTTGCTCCCGACTCTAGGGGGCGGTGCTCATCTCCGTTTCAAAACCGAAGAGCCAGCGCCATCCGAAGACGTCTCCGTGGTCATGTGGCCGGCATGACTCAATGCCGAAGGTGCCCGGAACGTTGTTCTCTTCCCACCAAAGGTGGCTCCTATTTTTCTCCTTGCATTTTTTACGTGTTTTCGAACTGCTAGGTTGGCAGAAGCTGGGACAAGTCACGGGAGCTCCCTCCGTTACGCGGCACTCGGATTCGAACCTTTCTGATTGACAAGCTCAGCATCTCAGCCACCTAATGTAGATAGGGACCTCGAACTGTTCTTTGGTGAAGAAATCAACCACCTGCAAAGTTGTTATGACCGAATGCCTTGCCTTCTCATTGGCTCATTTGTAAGATGTCAAAGCTTGTCAGGACCAAGGCCCCGCCTTTGAAAAACTTTTTAAAGTTTGGGCTGATAACAGCAATAGCAACAAGCACTTGGACTTATCTACCGCTTCACGGTGCTTTTACAGCCCTCTCTAAGCAGCTTACGGAGTCAGCCTCTTGCCCCCCAACCATTTGGGTCCTCGTTTTACCCACCTTGGAAGGATGGAAGGCTGAGTCAACCTTTAGGAGGAAGGAAGGAAGGATAGCAATAGTATTTAGACTTATATACCGCTTCACAGTGCTCTTACAGGCCTCTCTAAGCAGCTTACGGAGTCGGCCTCTTGCCCACAAAAATCTGGGTCCTCATTTTACCCACCTTGGAAGGATGGAAGGATGAGTCAACCTTTAGAAGGAAGGAAGGAAGGAAGGAAGGAAGGAAGGAAGGAAGGAAGGAAGGAAGGAAGGGCAATAGCAATAGTATTTAGACTTATATACCACTTCACAGTGTTTTTACAGCCCTCTCTAAGCGGTTTACAGGGTCAGCCTCTTGCTCCCAACAATCTGGGTCCTCATTTGACCCACCTCAGAAGGATGGAAGGCTGAGCCAACCTTTAGGAGGAAGGAAGGAAGGAAGGAAGGAAGGAAGGAAGGAAGGAAGGAAGGAAGGAAGGAAGGAAGGGCAATAGCAATAGTATTTAGACTTATATACCACTTCACAGTGTTTTTACAGCCCTCTCTAAGCGGTTTACAGAGTCAGCCTCTTGCCCCCCCCCCCCCAAAAACAATCTGGGTCCTCATTTGACCCACCTCAGAAGGTTGGAAGGCTGAGTCAACCTTGAGCCGGTCAGGATCAAACTCCTGGCAATTGGCAGAATTAGTCTGCAATACTGGATTCTAACCACAAGGAAAGAAGGAAGAGAGGGAGGGAGGAAAAAATAGCACTTTTATACCGCTTCACAGCTCTCTCTAAGCGGTTTACAGAGTCGGCCTCTTGCCCCCCAACAATCTGGGTCCTCATTTGACCCACCTTGGAAGGACGGAAGGCTGAGTCAACCTTGAGCCAGAGAGAATTGAACTGCCAAATTGCAGGCAGCCGGCGATCAGCAGAAGTAGCCTGCAGTACCGCATTCTCACCACTGCGCCACCTTGGCTCATGATGCAAATTCTGAATGAAAACACCTTTGACCCTAGGGTAGGGGTCTGCAAAGTCGGCTCTTTTAAGACTGGTGGACTTCAACTCCCAGAATTCCCCAGCCAGCTGGCTGGGGAATTCTGGGAGTTGAAGTCCACCAGTCTTAAAAGAGCCGACTTTGCAGACCCCTGCCCTAGGGTGACCGGTCAATGGCCAATCTATGATGGACATCTCTGACGCTTTCCAGATGCCCCTCTGTCCCCTTTTTTCCCAGCCCTGTCACAACTTCAAACGGTCACTAAACAAATCGTGGTAAATCAAGGGCTGCCTTGCCTGACATCTTCCCCTTCCTACGACACAGGCTGCCACGTTGAGTAAGAGGCATTAAAGGGCGTCGGAGGGAGGGAGAGATGCCACCTTGCCAATCTCAACCACATATTTATTTCCTTAGTCGATTTCTACGGCTGCCCAGCTCAAATAAAAGACCCTGGGCAGCTAACAATAGGAAGAATAAATAAAACCAAAGACATATAACTAAAAATAAAGTGCGTAGCCAGCCTTGTGCCCATGACATAAGCTTCCCTGCTTTCAAGGGGTTTTAACCCCGTGCAGATGCTCCGAAGGGCCTCCTTGGCGTTTGTAGCACAATCGCGGGAATTTATTTATCTTTATTTATTTATTCGTATCCTGCCTTTCATCCTTTTTTTTTTTTTTACAAACAATCCAACACGGTGGAAATATCCAACACACTTTCCTCCACTTATTTTCCCCACAACCACAACAATTGTGTGAGGCGGGTTGGGCTGAGAGGGACTTGGCTCAAAGTCACCCAGCTGGCTTTCATGCCTTAGGGGGGGACTAGAACTCACCATCTCCTGGTGATTGGCCCAATGTCACCCTTTTATGCCTTAGGTGGGACTAGAACTCACCGTCTCCTGGTGATTGGCTCAAGGTCGCCCAGCTGACCTTCATGCCTTAGGCGGGACTAGAACTCACTGTCTCCTGGTGATTGGCCCAAGGTCACCCTTTTATGCCTTAGGTGGGACTAGAACTCACCGTCTCCTGGTGATTGGCTCAAGGTCGCCCAGCTGACCTTCATGCCTTAGGCGGGACTAGAACTCACTGTCTCCTGGTGATTGGCCCAAGGTCACCCAGCTGACCTTCATGCCTTAGGCGGGACTAGAACTCACCGTCTCCTGGTGATTGGCCCAAGGTCACCCAGCTGACTTTCATGCCTTAGGCGGGACTAGAACTCACTGTCTCCTGGTGATTGGCCCAAGGTCACCCAGCTGACTTTCATGCCTTAGGCGGGACTAGAACTCACTGTCTCCTGGTGATTGGCCCAAGGTCACCCTTTTATGCCTTAGGCGGGACTAGAACTCACCGTCTCCTGGTGATTGGCCCAAGGTCACCCTTTTATGCCTTAGGCGGGACTAGAACTCACCGTCTCCTGGTGATTGGCCCAAGATCACCCTTTTATGACTTAGGCGGGACTAGAACTCACCGTCTCCTGGTGATTGGCTCAAGGTCGCCCAGCTGACTTTCATGCCTTAGGCGGGACTAGAACTCACCGTCTCCTGGTGATTGGCCCAATGTCACCCTTTTATGCCTTAGGCGGGACTAGAACTCACCGTTTCCTGGTGATTGGCCCAATGTCACCCTTTTATGCCTTAGGCGGGACTAGAACTCACCGTCTCCTGGTGATTGGCCCAAGGTCACCCAGCACTCTCGGTCCCCATGCACGCATGCACAACTCCCCCCACTGTATAAGCACATGTCTCCTGCATGCGTGGCAAAGACCCCAAATTCAGCTGGCCGACGGGAGGCAGGCGGACCTCTGCGCGGTGGAACCGAGCTGGGCGACGGCTTGTGTGCTGGCAGAGAGGGCTCCGCCTGCCCCAGGTTCCCCTTCACGGGGGTAGGTTCTCCTGCTTGGGCAGGGTGGCTGGGCTAGATGACCTACAGGGTCCCTTCTAATTCTTGTGAGTCTGTTAAAATCTGTTCGACTCCTCTCAAAGGATTTGTTGGGCTGCAAGGTTGAGTGGGGTGACCTGGAATCAGGCAGTTTCCCAAACTCCGGCTTCCATGGCGTTGGGAGGAGGCCAATGGAAGCTGGCCAGATCCCCATTTTCGGCACCATGCAACCGATCCTTTGTAGGGTGAGTAATGAATGGCGGCCATTCATCTTGTGGGAAGGTGGAACGGCAAAGCAAAGTTTTGTCCGCAGGGCTCCTGCGACTTTGCCTTGGGTCGCCTTGACCCACAACGCACTGAAGTGAAGCACAGTTAACTCGTGGCTCTTTGTGTACAATACAATAGCAGAGTCGGAAGGGACCTTGGAGGTCTTCTAGTCCAACCCTCTGCCCAGGCAGGAAACCCTACACCACTTCAGACAAATGCATATCCAACATCTTCTTTAAAGACTTCCAGTGTTGGAGCATTCACAACCTCTGGAGGCAACTTCTGTTCCACCGATCAATTGTTCTCACTGTCAGGAAATTCCTCCTCGGTTCTAAGTTGCTTCTCTCCTTGGTTAGTTTCCACCCATTGCTTCTTGTCCTGCCCTCAGGTGCTTTGGAGAATAGTTTGACTACCTCTTCTTTGGGGCAACCCCTGAGATATTGGAACACTGCTATCATTCTCCCCTAGTCATTCTTTTAACTAGATGAGGCATATCCAATTTTAGAATAGAATAGAATAGAATAGAATAGAATAGCAGAGTTGGAAGGGACCTTGGAGGTCTTCTAGTCCAACCCCTCTGCTTAGGCAGGAAACCCTACACCACTTCAGACAAATGGTTGTCCAACATCTTCTTTGAAGACTTCCAGTGTTGGGGCATTCACAACTTCTGGAGGCAACTTCTGTTCCACTGATTAATTGTCCTAACTGTCAGGAAATTCCTCCTCAGTTCTAAGTTGCTTCTCTCCTTGATTAGTTTCCACCCATTGCTTCTTGTTCTACCCTCAGGTGCTTTGGCGAAACCTTCCCCAACCTTCACAATATGACAAAGAGTTTTTTTTTCCAATCCAGGAGGATTTGGGGGAAGGGGCTAAGCCCAGAGTTTGACTTTTTCAATGGTAGCCCCCTCCGTCTGGGGAAAAAAAATTCTCTTCTGAAATTAGATATTCGCCTACCTGCATGCTTCAGAAAATCACTGGCTTCTCTCTGAAAATAGCTATGGGTTTATTTATAGCCTAACTGCTTTGTTTATTATTGGATTTAAGCATTGATTTTATGAGTCACCAATGTTTTCTCCCATATATTGTAAGCTCCCGAGAATCAGAAGAGAAGGGGTGAATAAGGTAAAGGTTCCCCTCGCACATCTGTGCTAGTCGTTCCCGACTCTAGGGGGCGGTGCTCATCTCCATTTCAAAGCCGAAGAGCCAGCGCTGTCCGAAGACGTCTCCGTGGTCATGTGGCCGGCATGACTCAAAGCCGATGGCGCAACGCAACGCTGAATAATAGAGGATAAATCCATGGACTACCCTGCTTTGATAAAGGCGGAATAGGGATGGAGAGAGGAAGCATTTGAATTAAATCCTTTTGGAGTAAAAAAATCTATCTAAAGATAGTTTTCTATTTAAGATACATGCATAATTTAGTTTGTTCAGCATGAAATGGAGCTTAGCGATCTTGCATGACGCTGTGCATTCTGCAATATTGGAACTGTCGGTGAGTCAACAGCGGGTCAGAAGAGATGTGATTTAAATTGAGTTGGTTTAAACCGGGGTTTAAACTGAGTTGATTTAAAGCAAGGTTTAAATTGAATTGATTTAAATCGTGGTTTAAATTGAGTTGATTTAAATCAAATCCACCTTGTCGGGAATTGAGAAGAGACTTCTGGAATTGAGGAGAATCAACTTGAAACTGAGGAGAAGCAACCTGGGATTAAGGAGAAACTTCCCAACAGGGAGGACAATTAACCAGTGGAACAGCTTGCCACCAGAAGTCGTAAATGCTCCAACTCTGGAGGTTTATAAGAAGAGACTGGACAGCCACTTGTCCGAAATGGAATAGGGTCTCTTTCTTGAGCTGGGGGCTGGACTAGAAGGCCTCTGAGGTCCCTTCCAGCTCTATTTTATTCTGAAGACCACTAAGTCAAGATAAAAGACTATTATCCTTCCCATCTTTCCTATGACCTATATCCCTTCTGCATTTTATGGCTATCACTTTGTTGTACGTGTCTTATGATACATGCTGATTGCTTGTTTAGTATCTTATGAGTATCGCTGAGTGATCTACCTTATGACTTACAATGGTTGTATTTTATGATCCGGATTTATCACTGAGATCTAGAGACAAAGTCCTTGTCTCCCACCAATCCCACCTTGCCAATAAAGAATTCCATGCTCTTCTATCCTGTTTGAGATTCAGCCTTGCACGAAGGAGAAATTTCCTGACAGTTGCAACAATTAAATCAGTGGAACAGCCTGCCACCAGAAGTTGTGGGTGCTCCATCACCGGAGGTCTTCAAGAAGACACCATTTGTCTGGGATGCTATAGGATCTCCTGCCTTGGACAGAAGATTAGACTAGAAGACCTCTAAGGTCCCTTTCAGTCCTGTGATTCCAAGTTAACCCAGCTCAGAAGCCAAATGTCATAAGACGTAGGTGTGCCTACTCACAGGGCTACAGTTACAAGAGGCCCAACCTTAAGCAAACAAGTTGTGGAACAAAGAACTACTTGGGTGCATAGCTGCTCCTTCCAAAGATTAATGGAATATTACAAAGGCTCCATGTAGGGTTAAGTACAGAAGCTCTTATGCAGAGCATCTCTTAACTACCTTCACTTATCACGTGAAGTGTTAATATCACTTTATAAGGCCTTGATAAGGCCACACATGGAATACTGCATTCAGCTTTGGTCACCAAAATGTAGAAAAGATGTGAAGACTTTAGAAAGAGTGCAGAGAAGAGCAACAAAGAGGATTAGGGGAAGAATGGTTGCAGGAACTGGGTAGATCTAGTTTAATGAAAAGAAGGACCAGGGGAGACATGATAGCAGCCTTCCAATATCTCAGAGGGTGCCACAAAGAAGAGGGAGTCAAACTATTCTCCAAAGCAGCTGAGGGCAGAACAAGAAGCAATGGGTGGAAACTAATCAAGGAGAGAAGCAACTTAGAACTGAGGAGAAATTTCCTGACAGTGAGAACAATTAATCAGTGGAACAGAAGTTGCCTCCAGAAGTTGTGAATGCCCCAACACTGCAAGTCTTCAAGAAGATGTTGGATAGCCATTTGTCTGAAATGGTATAGGGCTTTCTGCCTAGGCAGGGAGTTGGATTAGATGACCTCCAAGGTCCCTTCCAACTCTGTTATTCTCATTCTGGTTTTTTTAAAATGTCTTCTGAAGGAAATTACAAGACGACACTGATGACCTCAAGTACGGTGAGAAGATCCTGGGATCCAAGCATCATGGAAGACTTAACCATTGGCCTGAGGAACCGGATTGCTGTAACTAGCTTCTCCTGAGCTTTTCTCTTGGACCTTCCAACTCTTCTCATTCTGATTTTTTTTAATGTCTTCTGAAGATTACAAGAAGACATTGATGACCTCAAGTAGGGTGAGAAGATCCTGGGATCCAAGCATCATGGAAGGCTTAACCATTGGCTCTGAGGAACTGGACTGGTCTAACTAGCTTCTCTTGAGCTCTTCTCTTGGATCTAACTGGGTTGTCTCTTTCCCAGGCCTCATGTGAATCCAGGTTAGAACATCTAGGGTGGCTCCCATCTAGGAGGGCCTTTCTGCCAACATTGCAGGGTAAGAGTTGGTTCCCACGTTGACCAAGCTTCAGGAGACGATTAAGCCAACAAAACTTTGCAAGCGTCTCCATTATCAGTTCAAAGAAAGATCCATCGAGGTCACCAGGAAGACGAGGAAGAGCGCTTAGACACACAGACTGCTTCATGTATGTCTAAGTGGTTTACAGCCTTTTGCCTCGCATCTAACGCCTCCTAGTCATGAAACAGGATGAGTGACATTACCCACAAAGGGAGACTCCGAAGTTTAAATCCCAAAGGCCCGATCAAAAATCTAGTTTGTTTTTTCCCCCAACCCCTTCCAGCTACAGTCAACTACAATGCCCAACCTTCCCAGGTAGAATTGGAAAAACAGATTCCTTATGCAGTAGGTTCATCTCAACAGGTGCCATTCAATGTGTCATGGACCCACAGAAAACCTAGAAGTGTTTTCAAGGTTATTTCTAGTGTCCTCCCTTCCTCCCTCCCTCCATTCCTTCCTTTCCTCCCTCCCTCCTTCTTCCTTCCTCCCTTTCTTCCTTCATTCCTTCCTTTCCTTCCTTCCTCCTTCTCTTCCTCCCTCCTCCCTCCCTCCCTTTCTTTCTCCCTCCCTCCATTCTTTCCTCTCTACTCCATCCTTTTCTCCCTCTCTCCTCCCTCTCTTCCTCCCTTCCTCCTTCCCTCTCCTTTCTCCCTCCTTCCCTCTCTCCCTTCCTCCCTCTCCTTCCTCCCTCCCTCCATTTCTCCCTCCCTTTCTTCCTTCATTCCTTCCTTCCTCTCTCCCTCCTTTTTCTTCCTCCCTCTTTTCCTCCCTCCTCCCTCCATTCTTTCCTCCCTACTCCATCCTTTCCTCCCTCCCTCTCTTCCTTCCTCCATCCTTTCCTCCCTCCCTCCCTCCCTTTCCTTCCTCCCTCTCCTTCCTTCCTCCTCTCCTTCCTCCCTCTCTTCCTCCCTCCCTCTCCTTCCTTCCTCCCTCTCTTCCTTCCTCCCTCCTTCCCCTTCCTTTTCTTGAAAAGCAGCTGGAGATGCGTTCTGAAAATAGCCCTTCATTTAAAAGCCAGAGCTGGACTCGTCCAAAGGTGAGACTTCAAATCGGCAGGCATTCATGCCCCAGTGCGACCTGCACGCAGATGAAGGGGGAGAAGCACCTCTGCACACCTTCTCCCTTATCTCTTCTAGCCTGATTGTTATCTCCCATGCTAGGAATACTTGGCTCCAACGTTGAGTCTGAGTAGCTACTACATTCCTTGGTGTGTGTCCCTGCCTGGAGTCACCCTTGCCCTGAAATCATCCAGGCCCCGACGGCAAGTCCTCTCCTGCAGAGATCTCTCCACTTATGCACTTGTCCTCTTATTTTTTGCAAGCTTGTGCAAAATTCCTTCACGGGACGTTTGTTAAAGTAAGCCCTGAAGCACAGGATCCTCATCACTCAATAATCTATTTTTTGAAAGGCACAATGGCTTGTTTGCACAACATCCTGGAGTAAGTTTAAATAAAGGTGGGCAGCGTGTCGCTCAAGGGCGCCGAACGGAAAGCAAGCATTGTTTGGCTCAAACTTTACCGCTGTAATTAACCCCGCGTCACTTATAGGGAGTCCATGACTTACGACCTTACCGGTGGTGGGTTTCCAAACTTTTTAGAACCACTTCTGTAGGTGTGGCTTGCTTTGTGGGAGTGGCTTGCCAGCCATGTGACCGGGTGGGAGTGGCTTGCCGGCCATGTGACCGGGTGGGAGTGGCTTGCCGGCCATGTGACCGGGTGGGAGTGGCTTGCCGGCCATGTGGCCGGGTGGGAGTGGCTTGCCGGCCATGTGACTGGGTGGGAATGGCTTGGCAGTCACGTGACCGGGTGGGCGTGGCCAGCTTTGTAAAATGTGATGAAACTCACTTAAAAACACTCTGGCTTAGCAACCAAAACGTTGGCTCAGGAATTCTGGCATTTGAAGCACGCAAGTCTGAAAGCTGTCAAGTCGCAAGACCCTCGCACCCCTAACCCTTTAGGGAAAAATAACCCCCAGGGGTGTTCAAACGTGACAGCTTGAAGACTTGTGGACTTCAACTCCCAGAATTCCTCCTCTCGCTCTTCCTCTTGATCATCTCCTGCAAGCCGAAGAGATCTGAAGAACCTCACTTTCTAAAGACACAAACACAAACCCAGTTGCAATGGGATGGAAGCTCTAAGCCAGTGTTTCTCAACCTTGTCCACTGGAAGACGTCTGGACTTCAACTCCCAGAATTCCCCAGCCAGCGTTCGCTGGCTGGGGAATTCTGGGAGTTGAAGTCCAGACGTCTTCCAGTGGACAAGGTTGAGAAACACTGCTCTAAACTTTTTTAAAAGAAGGTTATCTGCATTCCAGCAACACACACACACACACCAATATTTGCCTCCCCCACATATGTCTCTAATAAATGCCCCTGTGGCCTAGAGGTGGAGCTCTTGCCTCCCAAGCAGGAGGTTGTGAGTTCAATCCTAGGTAGAGGCAGATGTAGGGTCTCCTGCTTGGGCAGGGGGGTTGGACTAGATGACCTGCAAGGTCCCTTCCAACTCGGTTCATCTGTTAATAATGCAGCCCGCCAACACAGAACCCTTCAGCTGGGTGGGAAGTTCACTTCCGCCACGCCTTAAAACTGGCTAGAAGTGAAAGCCTGCTACATTAAAGGCTAAAGGTTCCCCTTGCACATATGTGCTGGTCGTTCCCGACTCTAGGGGGCGGTGCTCATCTCCGTTTCAAAGCCGAAGAGCCAGCGCTGTCCGAAGACGTCTCCGTGGTCACGTGGCCGGCAGGACTCAACACCGAAGGCGCACGGGACGCTGTTCCCTTCCCACCAAAGGTGGCCTGATCTTAAGCAAGTCCAGGTGAAACGTTATCAGCTCCTGCTCTACTTACCGTCTTGCTAAAGACCAGCCTCATCTCCGCTCTCTTTCTCAAGCCTTCTCCTTCATCGGTTCCTCCTCAAGAGCTTTCTATCTCCTTCAGCGTCCTGCAACCGGCAAGGTTTTCAAACCCCAAAAGATGATTTACTGCCCAGGATCATCTCACAAGCTGGGTCAATTGAGGCCAGATGTTTTTAGGGCGTTGTTCTAAGCCAGGTTTCCCCTGAGAGAAGGAAGCAGAGTCCTGGTCCCAGCAAAAAAACACCTTTTATTCATTGACTGTGGATTCTGCTCCTTCACCTCCAGCAAAGTCTTTCGAGGGAGGATTTACGGTCACAGACCTTATCTGGCTTGGAGAGCTGCCAGGCCGAGATCTGAAGAACATGGCAAGGAGACTCGGAGAGTCACAAACCAATGAAGCGAACTGATGATCTCCTGCAAACTCCACTCCCCCGTCGCTCCTCTTTTGTTTCCTCTAAGAGGGGCCATCCACCGTCCACCTGTGGCCTTCCTCCCAGGTCGACCCCTGTTCTTTAGCTCTTCCCTTCTGGCAACTCTGTGCATGCGCACACTGGGAAGAGGCTCCAGCTGTTCGTCTGCCTCACTGATGTCTGACTCCGAAGGCAGCTGATAACTGTCAGATGGCCCTGGCCCCCTCTCTGCCTCCGACACAGAGCCCTCATGAGAGCCTTCCCCAGACTCCAGGACTGGCCCAGGTTCCTCCCCAACCTCCTCACTCTCCGAATCTGCCACCAGCCCTTCTGGCCGCTGGCGGGCCACAACAGGCATTATATTCCTTGGCTCCTGCTCACAGTCCCCTGAATATCTCCATACATTTTTCGTTCCCATGACTTGCAGGTTCCGCAAATGAGCATCACACGCTCCCACAGAGAGGGACTTCTCCGGGTGCCGTCCACTAGGCTATGCCAGCGGGCGACGCCCAGGGGAAGGGCCTTCTCTGTGGCGGGCCCGACCCTCTGGAACGACCTTCCCCCCGAAATTAGAACAACCACGGACCTCCGCTCCTTCCGTCAAAAACTAAAAACTCATTTCTTCTGCCTGGCCGGCTTGGGGTAATCGAACTGTTTTATTAGGGACTTTTTGGGGTCCAGTTTTAGTCAGTTCGGGATTTTAGCGCAGGGTCTAGTTTAATTTATTTTAATTGTATTGATGCTTGTTGGTTTTATGTATGTATTTTTAAATTCCCTGTGCACCGCCTCGAGTCCCTTCGGGGAGAGAGAGCGGTTTTATAAATTAAAATTATTATTATTATTATTATTAACTGTCATTTCATTTCATTTATTCAATTTATACCCCGCCCTTCTCCAACGGACTCAGGGCGGCGCACAGGAATATTAAAAATACATACAAAACCATATAAAATTTTAAAAAACTTATTCAATGAAATCCTGCGCTAAAACCAAATTAAAATCCCCAAATTTAAAAATATCTAAAAGTCAGTTGTGGAGGTTACGCTAGGCCGGCTAAATGGAACAAATGTGTCTTTAGACACTTGCGGAAGAGGCGGAGGTCGGAGATGGTGCGAAGTTCAGGGGGTAGGTCGTTCCAAAGGGCGGGGCCCGCCACAGAGAAGGCTCTTCCCCTGGGTGTCGCCAGTCGGCATTGCCCGGCCGACGGCACCCTGAGAAGGCCCTCTCTGTGGGAGCGTATCGGTCTAAGGGATGTAACTGTGGGCTGAACAGAAGCAGCAAACTCCACGGTAACAATGCAGGATATTTTAAATTTCCAGAGGAGGAGAAGACGGAGATACTAAGCTGTCAAATGTGGACAGTGTCCAACAGACATCAAATATTCCCTTGAACATAAAAAAAAATCTCACAGTACCCTTGTGTTTTCAGCAATACTTTGCCCGAGTATTTATTTATGGGGGGGGGGGGGGGGGAATGTCCAGACCCAATGTAATTCCTAATGTTGGATTTTCCCCTTTACCAGAAGGAGCCCCCTTGTGGAGGACTGTGGAGGACTACTCTGCGCTGCACAGTAGAAGCCATTTTACGGCAGTACAGTAGAAGCCATTTTAAGGCACAACAGGCTGTATCTTAACAGAACAGACACTCCAGGGGGTTTTAGGGGTGTCTTACCCCCCACAGTAGTTGTTTCCAGAGAGAAAGTCATCTGTGTATCAAGTTTGGTTGAAATTGCTCGAGGCGCACACACACACACACACACACACAGAGCCATTTATATATAGAGAGAAGAAGAAGATATAAAAAATGTTATTGATTTCAGCTCTCATCACTCCAGCACTACGTGTCCCCAAAAAAATAAAAAATAAAAAACTGGAGGTACTACACCAGATAAGAAGAAGGTTATTATTGTCTGTTATTGGACAGAAAGTCCTGAACTTACAACCATTTGTTTAGTCTTCTATTAATAGTTTTCTCATCTTTGAGCAATTTTAAATGACCCCTACAGATCATTAATCAAGTTCAGGCTTTCTTTAAAAAAATAATAATAACTAACTCAAAACTTCTGCCTAGGAATCTTCTTTTAAAAGAAGTATTTTATTCCTTCCAATTCGCCTTCACTTTTCTATAGAGCATCCGCAAAACAGCGTCCAAAAGTTACGTTACCTTCCATATTATTAGCGCTGATGGATTACGGATTGCTTTGCATCTGCCGTTTAATTAATAAGTTACATACTAGGGGAAAACCCTCGATCTTGACATTGCATCCAACGCGGCTGATTTATGTGCAAACTAGTCAGGAGTACAGCCCGGGAATCAAATGATGATATTAGTGGGTAGCAGTTCCGAAAAAAAATCAATGCAAGGGATCATTAGCCTGAGTTAAAAATAAAAGGCTGGAATGCATCCCGACATCAGAAGCACAGTGGAAACACAGTCATGGTTGCTCCTTTGGGGGAAGGGTGGAAAAAAGCTGGGGAAAGTGCAGACTAGGAGATGCAGAATAATCAGAGGAATATAAACATCATTGGGGGAATCTTATGGTTTTTTAAAAAGCAGCCGGGGCGGGGGGGATATGATTGAGGACTTTAATGCATGGCATGGAGAAAGTCAAAAGAGATTTTTTTCCCTTCTGTATAGAATAGAATAGAGTAGAGTAGAGTAGAGTAGAGTAGAGTAGAGTAGAGTAGAGTAGAAAATAGAATTGGAGTGGAGTGGAGTGGAGTGGAGTGGAATAGAGTAGAGTAGAGTAGAGTAGAGTAGAGTAGAGTAGAGTAGAGTAGAAAATAGAATTGGAGTGGAGTGGAGTGGAGTGGAGTGGAGTGGAGTGGAGTAGAGTAGAGTAGAGTAGAGTAGAGTAGAGTAGAGTAGAAAATAGAATTGGAATGGAGTGGAGTGGAGTGGAGTGGAGTGGAGTGGAGTAGAGTAGAGTAGAGTAGAGTAGAGTAGAGTAGAGTAGAGTAGAGTAGAGTAGAAAATAGAATTGGAGTGGAGTAGAGTAGAGTAGGAGAAGAGTAAAGTAGAGAAGGAGAAACTTAGAATAGAACAGAACAGAATAGAATAAGACAGGAGAAAACTAGAATAGTAGAGTAGAGTAGAGTAGAGTAGAGTAGAGTAGAGTAGAGTAGAGTAGAGTAGAGTAGAGTAGAAAATAGAATTGGAGTGGAGTGGAGTAGAGTAGAGTAGCGTAGGAGAAGAGTAAAGTAGAGAAGGAGAAAATTAGAATAGAACAGAATAGAATAGGACAGGAGAAAACTAGAATAGTAGAGTAGAGTAGAGTAGAGTAGAGTAGAGTAGAGTAGAGTAGAGTAGAAAATAGAATTGGAGTGGAGTGGAGTGGAGTAGAGTAGAGTAGCGTAGGAGAAGAGTAAAGTAGAGAAGGAGAAAATTAGAATAGAACAGAACAGAATAGAATAGGACAGGAGAAAACTAGAATAGTAGAGAAGAGTAGAGTAGAACACAACACAACAGGAGAAAATTAGAAGAGTAGGGTAGGGTAGAGTAGAGTACAATAGAGTAGAATTGGATGGGGAGGAACAAACTCCCACTCAACCCGTCCAAGACCGAGTGGCTGTGGTTCCTGATGTCACGATATAGTCAGCTGGTTCCATCTCTGAGTATCGGGGGCGAGTCATTGGCCCCCGCGGATAGGGCTCGCAATCTGGCCGTCCTCCTGGATTCCAGGCTGTCATTGGATGACCAGGGGGGCCTTTTATCAGGTGCACCTGATACGCCAGTTGCGCCCCTATCTAGATCCTGACGCCTTACGCACGGACACTCAAGCGCTCGTCACCTCCCGCCTGGACTATTGCAACGCTCTCTACATGGGGCTTCCCTTGAGGTGCGCCCCGAGGCACAAAAGACACATCTATTTCAAGAGGCCTGGCTTAGTTTTAATGGATATAGTTTTAATTTGATTTTAACCCTTTTTCTAATCTAAATTTTAGCACAGACCTTCATTTAATTTATTTTTAACTGTTTTGTACTGTATTGTTTTATATTTTTTATATTTCTGTGCACCGCCCTGAGTCCCCTCGGGGAGATAGGGCGGTATACAAATTTGAATAATAAACAAACAAACAAACAAACAAATAAATAAATAAATAGGAAAAATAGAATAGAATAGAATAGAATAGAATAAAGAACAGAATTCGAATAGAAGCAGGAAGGGACCTTGGAGGTCTTCTAGTCCAGCCCCCTCCTCCAGCAGAAGACCCTATACCAGGGGTCTGCAAAGTCGGCTCTTTTAAGACTGGTGGACTAGGCTGGCTGGGGAATTCTGGGAGTTGAAGTCCACCAGTCTTAAAAGAGCCGACTTTGCAGACCCCTGCCCTATACCATCTCAGACAAATGACTATCCAGTCTCTTCTTAAAAAACCTCCAGGGACAGAACGTCCTCCATTTCTGGTGGCAAGCTGTTCCACTGGCTAATTGTCCTCCCTTGTTAGGAAGTTTCTCCTTAATTCCAGGTTGTTTCTCTTGGGGGGAGGGGGGAACGCTGATAGGAATGGCATTGAATAGATAAAAGGAAACCCTTCTATACAGATAGTGCAAGACCTGACCTGCCATCGAAATATCATTCAGTCATAGATGTAGGTTGAGAAAAAAAAAGGCTACCTCCAAAGATAACAAGGATGAGAAGGTAGCCAGTTTGACATCTACATTTCATGTGTGGCCCTTGGTTCAAAGAAGAAAAAAAGGGTGGGGGGAGAAATGCCCAAATAAATAAATAAAGGTGAACTAGGAGGCCCCTTGGTAGTTTTCTTGCAGTTTCATTGATCCAACCAGGCGCACTGATGATGATGATGATGATGATGATGCATAGCTGGGTAATGAAACGTCTGCAGAAGAAAGAAAATCACCCCTACCAAAGACCACCAAGATAAATAAATATTTGCAGGTCATCTAGTCCAACCCCCTGCCCAAGCAGGAGACCCTACATCTGCCTCTACCTAGGATCGAACTCACAACCTCCTGCTTGGGAGGCGAGAGCTCCACCTCTAGAAGAAGAGGAGGAGGTGGGGAAGGGTAAGAAGAGGAGGATGAGGAGGTGAGGAAGAGAGGAAGAAGAGGAGGTGGGGAAGGGGAAGAGGAGGAGGTGGGGAAGAGGAGGAGAAGAGGAGGGGGAGGGGGAGGAGAAGAACAAGAGGAAGAAGAGGAGGAGGAGAAAAAGGAGAAGTAGAGGAGGGGAAGAAGAGGGGGGAGGAGGAGGAGGACAAGAGGAAGAAGAGGAGGAGGAGGAAAAGGAGAAGAAGTAGAGGAGGGGAAGAAGAGGAGGGAGGAGGAGGAGGAGGAGGAGGAGAAGGAGAAGGAGAAGGAGAAGGAGAAGGAGAAGGAGAAGAAGAAGAAGAAGAAGAAGAAGAAGAAGAAGAAGAAGAAGAAGAAGAAGAAGAAGAAGAAGAAGAAGAAGAAGAAGAAGAAGAAGAAGAAGAAGAAGAAGAAGAAGAATCGCTTCTCATCCAAGAAGCTTCATTATTCTAGCTAGCTAGGGCTGAGGGCAATGGGACATGGAAGATACATCCAACCAGAACTGCTAGAAGCAAAACATCTTCCTCTTCCTCAAATGGGAAAAATAAAACCATAGTCTAGGGTCCTTTTGAAGAAGAAGAAGAAGAGGAAAAAAAGCACCTTGGAGATGATCCTATTTTGGGGTTGCAAACACCGGAAAAAGTTACCTGTTGACCTACGCACAGCTGCAAAGAACAACAACTGACACCTTCCCAATAACCGTCTCCTTTGTTAACCGACACAATGCATTCCCATTTCTCATTGTGGCTTGCAAGAAAGAAATAAAACATCGGCTCAAATATTTTTGTTTTTTCCGGATCAACCAAGTCTTGTTCCATTGGTTGCGACAGAAATTGACCGACTGGCCTGACGTGGTAAGCCGAGAGTAACTGTTGACCCAAAGTCACCCAGCCGGCTTTTGAAGCCTAAGGCGAGGCAGGAATTCACCATCGCCTCGTTTCCAAGCTTGGTGCCTTCACCGCGAGACCTAACTGGCTTGAACGACTACAAAGCCAAGACACGATTGCTCTTCCTGTTAACTATTTCGTCACGTACATTGGGTCACACCTATTTTGGGGCATGTAGATGAGAGGTCAACGGCTTGTAAACGGATAGGTCAAGGTTCCCTTCGCACGTATGTGCTAGTCCTTCCCGACTCTAGGGGGCGCTGCTCATCTCCGTTTCGAAGCCGAAGAGCCAGCGCTTGTCCGAAGACGTCTCCGGGGTCATGTGGCCGGCATGACTCAATGCCGAAGGTGCACGGAACGCTGTTATTTTTCCCACCAAAGGTGGTTCCTATTTTTCTACTTGAAATTTTTACCTGCTGTCGAACTGCTAAGTTGGCAGTGGCTGGGACAAGTCACGGGAGCTCCCTCCATTACGCAGCGCTAGGGATTCGAACCGCTGAACTGTCGACCTTTCTGATCGACAAGCTCAGCATCTTAGCCACTGACCCACCCTTTTGTAAATGGATGTACTACGTTGAAAAAATATTTTTTTCGAGGGGCTGTTTTGCAAGGACTTGTTACTACTATTGTAGCAACGTTAATCAGTATTTAAGCAGGGGGGATAATATGCGTACAGGTAGTCCTTTACAAGTCCTCGTTTAGTGACTGTTCGAAGTTACAACAGCACTGAAAAAAAGTGACTTATGACCATTTTTTCACACTTACGAAAAACGCAGCATCCCTTACAGCTGTATCATCAAACTTTGGATGCTTGCCAATTAGTTCATATTTATGACGGTCACAGTGTCCTGAGGTCACCCTTTTGCGACCTTCTAATAAACAAAGTCATCGGCAAAAGCCAGATTCACTTAATGACCGTGTCATTAACTCCATACTGCAGTGATTCACTTAACAAACGTGGCAAGGAAGGTCGTAAAATGGGGACCAAACCCACTTCACGTCTTGCTCAGTGAGGTAGGTTTTTTGGGGTCGGTTGTGGTCATAAGTTGAAGACAACCTGTACACATGCTGTGTTTTCTTATTTTAATGCCCCCCTTTTAAACATCTTGCATCTTTTGTATTTTTTTCAAATTTCTTGAGTTTTGTATTTTTCCTTCCGGCAAATTAAAACTGGTTAGATTTTTCAAAAAAAATCAGGTTGATGCTGGGAAATTCTCCTATCCAAGCTTCTTCAAAACAAGCCATTCAAAATCCAAAATCTGCTCGAATTTTTTATGCTTCACGCGTGAGAAAACTGAGTTTTGAGACGTGAGCTATATATTGCAATATCAAAATGTTCTTGCATGCAAGTCAGTTTCTAACTTTCTCGGGACACTAGGAATCTGCTTATTGTTTGCATACATTGTTTTCATTCTCCTGTAATAAATGTTTAGTGTGTGTTATATTAAGAAACTATATGCACGGGATGGAAATGAGGGGCTTTTATGGACCAGCAATGTAGAGTATCATTTAATAGATTGATTTGTGCTTACAGAAATTGATTAGTGCATTTTAGTAACTTTTAGTAACTACATGGCATTTAAAAATGTAATTGCTGCCGTTATTATGATTACGAATGTTACTTCAAATGGGCTTTTCTTGTTTGTTGCAAGCTCTAAAACTGCTTTATCCTTTTCATTTTAGTGAGGTACTGAAAGCAAATGGGTGTTTTTGAAAAAGATTCCAGGTCAGTAAGATAAATAAAGATAAACTGATAAGAGGAGAAAAAAAAACAAAGAGAAGGGAGAATCAGAGTATTATAAGATAGGGGGATGTTTTCATGACTGGATAGAAAACCAACATAGACAAAAAGAAACAGAAAATTGAATAACTTGGAAGAGAATGTAGAATTATAGGGGAGGAGTTGAATTCAAAGGCAATTGAAATTTAAATGTAAAGGTAAGATAAAAAAAATAGATTAAAAGTGATGTAACTGTTAAATAGGATGACACAAAGACTGTACCCAGATGACACGCTGTAAGATCAGTGTTTCTCAACCTTGGTGACTTTAAGTCCTGTGGACTTCAACTCCCAGAATCCCCCAGTCAGCATAGCTGTATAGATAGATGTATCTATCCCAGAATCCCCCAGCCAGCATAGATGTAACTGTTAAATAGGATGACACAAAGACTGTACCCAGGTGACACGCTGTAAGATCAGTGTTTCTCAACCTTGGTGACTTTAAGTCCTGTGGACTTCAACTCCCAGAATCCCCCAGCCAGCATAGCTGGCTGGGGGATTCTGGGAGTTGAAGTCCACAGGACTTAAAGTCACCAAGGTTGAGAAACACTGCTGTAAGATTAAGGATGTAAGAGTGGTTATGAAAAAATAAAAAGACAAGAAAACTTTTCAAACAAAGAAAAAGTGGGGAATAAACCAAAGCAAGTGGGGAATAAACAGGAGGAGAACTTAACTCCTTAACTCCAGGTGGGAGATTCTGTGACTTCTTGGAAATGCACAGCGGATTTAAAAAACAGCGCTGTAGCTTTAAGGGGTCTGGCGTTGAATTAGCCCTATTGCATTGCAACACATTATTTCTGCTCCTTCCATGGGAACAGTTGGAAGCATTGTTAGACACAATGGGCCCTGCAACAAAAGCGTGCAACGTGATTTATGAACCTCACACCTTATCCCGGGGGCAAAAGGACTCCAGCCAAGCTGCGTTCCAGTGTCCTGACCTGCAGTTGGACAAAAGCGAAGGATGCAGCTTCCCGGCCCTTCGCCCACGAAATCTGGCCTTAGACCGGAAGGATTGCCTCCCGGAAGGGTATTTTTCCCCTTGCTTTCATTCGGCTGGATCAGTTCCCCTTTTTTTAACCCCCCCCCCACAAGTGGGAGACACACAGCTGTGCAAGAGAAAAAACCTCAAGGAGTTTTTAAAAGTTGCTTTGGAGAAAAAGAAATCCAAAAAACAACAACCCAGGATAGTCGGTGTTTTTTTCTTCTTCTCGCAGCCGGCCTTCTACGCTGCAGCTGGGAGAGTCCCTTTGACGAATGTCGACATCCCAAAAGTCCGCTTTTTCTCCTCCTGCTTGGCTCCTCTGCCAAGTCAGCAGAACTCACTGGCCTCTGAACAAACATCTGGAGGAGAAAGGCTGCAAAACGGGCTCCACGAAAACAGTCCATCCCATAAGCCTTTTCCTCCCACCCCACTCCAGAAAATAACTTCTGCTGTTAATAGGTAATGTGTGGAGGGGTTGGGTTCCCGCATGGCCTCCGGCTATTATTTGCTGAAGAAAGGACACCCGTTGAATAAGCCAGAGCTGGTTAGGGCTCTGACAATCTGGGTTTGTAACTATTATCAGCCACAGGGGATGTTTTGCCCATAAAAGCCCAGGCGTGCCCAAAGGCTACAATGACTTAGCGTATGTGCCTTGTACCACCGGGGCTCTTACGAAGGCAGGAAGCCTTGGCCAAAGGGCACAGCAAAACGATGAGAAGCCCACTTCTTCCTGTGCACGCTGATCTTCCTCATCTATCAAATGGGCAGGCTTCAATCCAGGAAGCCCCCTCTCTCTGGGTACTCGCTCAACGGTTATCTAACAACTTGGACATCAGGATAATTAGAGGATAATTAGAACTGCAGGAAAAAAAACACAACGGCTACCAACCTGCCTTCCACATGGAGGACTTGTATACTGCAGAAGTCAAAAAGAGGGTTGTGAAAATATTTCCAGACTCCTGGCATCCTGGACATAAATTGTACCCTCAAAATAGGGCACTGCACACCAGAACAACAAGACACAAGGGCAGTTTTACCCCAAACGCCATCACTCTGCTAAACAAATAATTCTCCCACCACTGTCAAACTATTTACTAAGACTGCATTACTATTACTGTTAAGTCTTCTCATCGTTCCTACCACTCATCTCCTCCCACTTGTGACTGCACCTTTGTTGCTTGTATCCTTACCCTTTCTATTTATTGTTTCCTAAGATGATTCCATTGCTTATTTGTATCCTCATTAAGTGTTGCCCCTTATGATTCGTGACAAATGTATCTTTTCTTTTATATACACTGAGAGCATCTGCACCAAAGACAAATTCCTTGTGTGTCCAACCACACTTGTCCAATAAAGAATTCCACTCCACTTCTATTTCTATTTCTATTTCTATTATTTCTATTATTTCTATTATTTTTATTATTTTTATTATTTTTATTAATTATTTTTATTATTTTTATTATTTTTATTATTTTTATTATTTTTATTATTTTTATTATTATTACTACTACTACTACTACTACTACTACTACTACTACTACTACTACTACTACTACTACTACTACTACTACTACTACTATTACTATTATTAACATTTGTAACCCGCACCCATCTCACCACAAGGGACTCGGGGCGGCGAACAGAGATTTAAGATAAATATACATAAATATAAAATATTGCTAAATAATAACTACATTAAATCAATACCCTGCTTAAAATAAATTTAAATTTAAAACCTATAAATTAAAACTTTGATTTGATTATAAAACGGTAGGGCGCGGAGTTGCTAATGCTAGGCCGGCCAGATGAAAATAGTAAGTTGAATGTATTGAATGTACCTTGTCTTTCTATGTCCACTGAGAGCATCTGCACCAAAGACAAATTCCTTGTGTGTCCAATCACGCGTGGCCAATAAGTAATTCTATTCTATTCTATTCTATCAACACACAGTGGAAAACCAAATGGACTGCTGAATGCCCAGATACAGGCAGTTACATAGATGACCTTACACAAAAGGTGCCAGGTGTTGACCTTCCTCTCCAGCATTGGCCAACTCTGAACAGGATCCATACTAGGGGTGAAATCTAGCAGGTTCTGGAGAACCGGTAGCGGAAATTTTGAGTAGATCAGAAAACAGGAAAATGCCACTTCTGGCTGGCCCCAGAGTAGGGAGGGAATGGGGATTTTGCAGTATCCTTTCCCTGCCATGCCCTCCAAGCCACACCACACCACACCCACCAAGCCACACCCACAGAACGAGTAGTGAAAAAAAAATTGAATTTCACCACCCAACTTGGTGTCTGTCAGGACTCATTGTTTAAGTGGGGTCTTGTCTCTACCCCTCAATGTGACTGCGATGCTCAACAAAATATCCACCACGTTGTGTCCGAATGTCCATCGAGAGCTTACATTGGCTCAAGGTCTGATTTTTTTCAACATAAGACCCCTGTCCTTGAATGGCTAAGTGGAATGGACATTAACCTTTGAACCACTGTAAGTCCTTTTTTTTTTTTTTTGCCATACGTTAAATAAATAATGCAGGTGAAGGAGGAGAGTGCAAAAGTTGGCTTGAAACTCAACCTTAAGAAAACTAAGATCATGGGATCTGGCCCTCTCAATTCCTGGCAAATAGATGGGGAAGAAATGGAGAGAGTGATAGATTTTAGTTTCCTGGGCTCCAAGATCACCGCAGATGGGGACTGCAGCCAAGAAATTAAAAGAGGCTTGCTCCTGGGGAGGAAATCTACAGTATGGCAAATCTAGACAGCAGACTAAAACGCAGAGACATCCCCCTGCCAATCAAAATTGTGTCCAGTCAAGGCTATGGTTTCCCCACTTGCAATGGATGGCTGGGAAAGTTGGACCATAAGGAAGGCTGAGCGCCAAAGAATGGAGACCTTTGAACTCGGGTGCTGGAGAAGACTCCTGCATTGAGTCCCTTGGACTGGAAGGCCATCCAACCGGTCAGTCCTAGAGGAGATCCACCCTGACTGGTCTTTAGAAGGCCAGATCCTGAAGAGGAGACTCAAAGACTTTGGCCACCTGATGAGAAGGAAGAAGGACTCCCTGGAGAAGAGCCTCATGCTGGGAACGACGGAGGGCAAAAGAAGAAGAAGGGGATGGCAGAGAAGGAGGTGGCCGGATGGAGTCACCAAAGCAGTCGGCGTGAGCTTCAATGGACTCCAGAGGATGGTAGAGGACAGGAAGGCCTGGAAGAACATTGTCCATGGGGTCGCAATAGGTCAGACACAACTTTGTAACTAACAACAACAACAAAATAAATAAATAAACTTAGCACAACAGCCTCCCTGAGACAAATGAATTACCGATATCTTAAGGAACTCAACAACCTATGAATCCTTCTCTGGATTTGGCATTCTGCATTAGCTAGGAGGAGGTAACCAGGTTGCATCCTGGTCACCAGGATTGAAAAATCCTATCATTCTGGAGATGTGCAGAAGAAGCTGCCTCTTTGCCCACCATGCCCTGGGCAGCCAAAACCACCCAGAGTAATAGGCCCCTTGCCCTCGGCCGATGCCCACTTCCACCTCTTGACTTACCCTTCTTGAATTCCTCCAGCATAGCGTCCAGCTTGGTGTCATGGAAGACGAAGTGGACCGGGTGGTTGTAGAACTTGGTGATGGTCTTGAGGGTGGTGCAGTCATCGGGGTCGACAAAAGCCAAGTCCTTGATGTACAGGATGTCCACGATGTTGGACCGCTCTTCTTCGAAGACCGGGATACGGGTGTAGCCGCTCTCCATGATTTCGGACATGGTGTTGAAATCCAAGATGGCATCGCTGTGGATCATGAAGCAGTCGTGAATGGGGGTCATGACGTCCTCCACCGTCTTGGTCCGAAGCTCCAGGGCTCCCTGGATCATGTTCAGCTCCTCCTTGACCAGGTCGTTGTAAGGCTCCGTGATCTTCAGCATCTCCACCAGCTTCTCCCGGTTGTAGACGGTGCCGATTTCTTGACCCAACAGAAAGTCGAGGATCTTGCTGACCGGGTAGGAGATGGGGAAGGTCAAGAACATGAAGATCTTGGTGAGGACGATGGTGTTGGCCCCTACGGCCAACCCGTGGCGGGAGCAGAGCGCCTGGGGCACGATCTCCCCGAAGACCACGATGCCCGAGGTGGAAGCGATGACGGCCACCAAGCCCGACCCGATCAAGTCATCCAGCAGGATGGTGAGGGTGGTGTTGACCAAGACGTTGCCCAGCAAGAGGGAGCAGAGCAGGTAGTTGCCTTTCCGCCGGATGGGCTCGATCTTGCGGGCATAGCGCTTCTCCGTCTCGCTGCCGCAGTTCTGCACGATGCGCAGCTCCATGGGGTCCAGCGCCATCAGGCCCAAGTTGAGCCCGCTGAACATGCCCGAGAACATCAGCAGCGCCAGCAGCAGCAGGATCTGCAGCCAGAGAGGAAGCAGGTGTTGCTTCTCCTCCACCACTCGCAGGAAGGCATCCTCGCCCTCCAGGCGCAGCCAGGCGTGCGCGGGGTCGCTCCGGGCGCACAGCACATAGAGCTTGGAGCGCTCGGCCTTGCGCAGCCGCTGCACCTTCACGCCCACCAGGGCCGAGGTGGAGCGGCTGGGGCCGGCCTGGGCATGCACCACCAGGTCCTGGGTCTTCTCCGGGCAGGTGGCATTGGCGCCCCTGGGCCAGGTGGCGTTGGCGGTGCCAGGCGTGCCCACCTCGGCGAAATAGACCGCCTGGTAGGCGCGGGGGCTCAAGCCCAGCCCGTAGAGGCGCAGCACGATCTGAGAGCCTTCCTGCACCTGCAGCACGCCGCCCGCTCCCTGGGCTTCCGCCGGCTCGGGCAGCAGCGGCCGGTCGGTGCCCTCCAGCCTCATGCCCAGCACCAGGGGGCCCCGCCGCTCGGGGGAGGCGCCGGCGCCGGCTGGGCTGGAGAAGAGCAGCAGCAGCAACAGCAGCGGCGGAAGGAGCAGCCTGGCCCGCGAGGGGAGACGCTGCCCGGGCTCGTCCCCGGAGCCTCCCGAGGTCCCCGGCCGGCGCAGCGCCATGTTCCGCCTGGCTCGGCTGGCAGCGGCGAGCGCGGAGCAGCAAGTTTTGGGCGCCCGACGGGGAGGGGCTTGGGGGGCGCGTCACGGCTGCTTTGCATACGGCACGCCCCGCCCCTCCCTGCGCTCCTCCTCCTCCTCCTCTTGGCCTCCCCTCCCTCCCTCGGGGGAGCCCCTTAAGGAGGCGCCGGGGAGAGGGGCGGGGCGGGGCGGGGCTTTCCACCCCCCCCCCCCACTTTGACTTTTTAAGGAGGCGCCCGGCGGAGAAGAGGGGCGGAGGGAGGGGGAAGAGGGGGGAAGGGAGGGGGGAATGAATAAAATCAAGATAGTTTAAAAATGTATTTTATCTTCCTTTTATGGCCGCTGAGAACATCTGCCCCAAAGGGAAATCCCTTGTGTGTCCAATCACACTTGGCCAAGAAAGGATTCTATTCTATTCTATTCTATTTCTTATTCTATTCTATTTCTTTATTCTATTTCCTATTCTATTTCCTATTCTATTCTATTTATTCTATTCTATTTCCTATTCTATTTCCTATTCTATCCTATTTATTACTCTAATAATAATAATAATAATAATAATAATAATAATAATAATAATAATAATAATAATAATAATCTTTATTGTCATTGTAATAATATTGTAATAAAATTACAATGAAATTAGTTTGATTCTATTCTATTTCCTATTCTATTCTATTTCTTATTCTATTCTATTTCCTATTCTTTTCTATTCTATTCTATCTATTTTATAGAATGTATCTTGTCTTTTTATGTACACTGAGAGCATCTGCACCAAAGACAAATTCATTGTCCAATCACACCTGGCCAAAGGCAAATTCCTTGTGTGTCCAATCCCACTTGGCCAATAAAGAATTCTCCTCTTCTCTTCTCTTCTCTTCTCTTCTCTTCTCTTCTCTTCTCCTCTTCTATTTTGTATTCTGTTCTATTCCATTCTATATTCTCCTCTCCTCTCCTCTCTTCTCTTCTCTTCTCTTCTCCTCTTCTATTTTGTATTCTGTTCTATTCCATTCTATATTCTCCTCTCCTCTCCTCTCTTCTCTTCTCTTCTCTTCTCTTCTCCTCTTCTATTTTGTATTCTGTTCTATTCCATTCTATATTCTCCTCTCCTCCTCTCTTCTCTTCTCTTCTCCTCTTCTATTTTGTATTCTGTTCTATTCCATTCTATATTCTCCTCTCCTCTCCTCTCCTCTCCTCTCCTCTCCTCTCCTCTCTTCTCTTCTCTTCTCTTCTCTTCTCTGCATTGCATTCTACTTTCTATTCTATTCTCTATTCTATTGCATATCTATTCTATTCTATTCTACTCAGAAAAATAGCATTTTGCGCACACGCTACAACTCGAGTTAGGATCAGGTCGCCTGGGACCAAGTCCCCCCCCTTCTCCCAGCCTTGGAGGAAGGCCACCTGTTCCCCCCTTGCAGAGATGTTGGGGCACGTGGTAGGGCGCCTGGTGCTCCGGAGAGCAGGGGGGCGACCTTGAGTTGGCGAGCCACCATTCCTCTAGCCGGGCTGGAGACTTTCCGAGGTAGTTTTGCAGGCTTTCTTGCAACAACCCCCCCCCCCAACCCTGATCTGTATTGATGGGTGGATTCCCCTGGAAGTTTCCCCCACCCAGTAGACCCACTTAGATCCACCCTTTGACCAGGGTGGAATAGGGTCTCCTGCCTTCAGCAAGGGGGTTGGGCTAGAAGATCTCAGGGGGTCCCTTCCAGCCTTAGGATCCTATTTTCTCTCATCTTTCTTTCTTTTTTTGGTTTTGAAAAAAAAGTTTTCTTGGGTTTTATAATTTTTTACAAATAGGGTAAAGGGTAAGGTGTGCAAAAGATATTGGGAGAACTTTCACGTCGAAGTCGTTGACCCCTTCTGAGGCTTCATAACAAAATATAGATAATACATTAAATTTTCATTTGTACTACAAGGTGGAAAGAAATGCAAATATAACATCATAAAAGCTATGCTAGCAACCATGTATAAACATCCAAACAAAAGTTATATTGTACTAAAATGAAATCACTTTTGAGATCTAAGTCTTTTGGCATTTCTTTTTTTAATATATATAAATTTTTATTTTCAACATAAAAACAAGTAAAAACGTTCAATCATTTTCAGCTTTGTACATTTTCTCTTTCTCTTTCTTGTTTCCCTTGGTAATTGTTGTTGAAAAGTCCCCTCCTCAAAGGCCCAAACGAGAAGCCAGGATCACTGCATCCTGGTTTCCTGGTCGAGCGCATGTGTGTGTGTGTGTGTGTGTGACATGGCCGGGTTGCAAAGCAACCTTGCTTGCTTCTCTTCCCTATGCCCACCCACCCACCCTGGGCAAGGAAACCCTCTTTGCCAGCGCCTAAGGAGCAAGCCACCTTGCTCCCAGCGTTTCCCCGTTGCGTGGCTTTTGCAAATCCGGTCCTGATCATCAACCACGATGCCATTGGGCAGCTTTTTAATTTAAGCTGACATGTTGAACCCGGCTAATTGGGGCTTAAGTCGAGAGCTCGTGGTGCGGTTTAGTTTCGGAGATGTGGTGTTGCCAACAACAACGTTGCTTTTAAACACACAAACAAACAAAGACAAACAAACAAACACCGCACACTTTAAGAGCTGCTGTGGGTAGGTGGATATTCAACAGGTCAGCTTGGAGACAGGAGGGAAGGACTGAGGTTTGCTGGGTGCTTTGCTCCTATTTAATTGACCTCTTGGCCTTTTTCCTTGGAATGGAATGGAAGAGAAATAGGATAAAATTAGAACAGAAAAAATAATAGAATAGAATAGAATAGAATAGAATAGAATAGAATTCTTTGTTGGCCAAGTGTGATTGGACAGACAAGGAAATTGTCTTTGGTGCAGATGCTCTCAGTGTACATAAAAAGACAAGTTACATTGTGTAGAATAGAATAGAAAAGAATAGAAAATAAAAGAATAGGAAATAGAATAGAATAGGGAATAGAATAGAATAAAATAGGGAATAGAATAGAATACAATACAATACAATAGCAGAGTTGGAAGGGACCTTGTAGGTCTTCTAGTCCAACCCCCTGCGTGGGCAGGAACCTTATACCATTTCAGACAAATGGCTATCTAACATCTTCTTAAAGACTTCCAGGGTTGGGGCATTCACAACTTCTGGAGGCAAGCTGTTCCAGAGGTTAATTGTTCTAACTGTCAGGAAATTCCTTCTCAGTTCTGAGTTGCTTCTCTCCTTGATGAGTTTCCACCCATTGCTTCTTGTCCTGCCCCCAGGTGCCTTGGAGAATAGTTTGACTCCCTCTTCTTTGTGGCACCCTCTGAGATATCGGAACACTGCTATCATGTTTCCCCTGGTCCTTCTCTTCATCAAACTAGACATACCCAGCTCCTGCAACCGTTATTCATATGTTTTAGCCTCCAGTCCCCTAATCATCTTGGTTGCTCTTCTCTGCACTCTTTCCAGAGTCTCCATGTCTTTTCTACATCGTGGCGACCAAAACTGTATGCAGTATTCCAAGTGTGGCCTTACCAAGGCACTATACAGTGGCATTAACGCTTCACGTGATCTAGATTCTATCCCTCTGTTTATGCAGCATAGAACTGTGTTGGCTTTTTTGGCAGCTGCTGCACACTGCTGGCTCATGTTTAAATGGTTGTCCACTAGGATTCCAAGATCCCTCTCACAGTTGCTACTATTGAGTAGAATAGAATAGAATAGAATAGAATAGAATAGAATAGAATAGAATTCTTTATTGGCCAAGTGTGATTGGCCACACAAGGAATTTGCCTTTGGTGCAGATGCTCTCAGTGTACTTAAAGAAAAAAAATAAAATAGAATATATTTATCCAGAATCAAAAGATACAACACTTGCTGATAGTCATAGGTTACTAAATAAGCAATCAAATTATACCAGGAAACAAATAAAACAATATAAATTTTAAAGATACAAGCAACTTAGTTACAGTCATGTGGGTAATAATAATAATAATAATAATAATCGAATTCATTAACCGCTCCCTCTCCCCACAGGGACCCGGGGCGGTGCACAGGGAAAATAAAACAATAAGAACAATAAATACAAAAGTACATAACTTAAAACACAATTAAACAATTTATCCCGTGCTAAAATTATTGACTAAAATCCCATTTAAAAATACACAGACATAGACATAGCTACTAGGGTAGACATAGCTACTAGGAAGGAATAGTAGTAATACAGTCTTAGTAGGTAATATGACAGTGTTGTGGTAATTAGTTTTTTAGCAGAGTGAGGACATGCGAGGAAAAACTGTCCTTGTGTCTAGTTGTCTTGGTGTGCAGTGCCCTATAGCGTCGTTTTGAGGGTGGGAGTTGAAACAATTTATGTCCAGGATGTGAGGGATTTGTAGATATTTTCCCAGCCCTCTTTTTGACTCGTGCAGTGTGCAGGTCCTCAATGGAAGGCAGGTTGGCAGCCATTGTTTTTCCTGCTTTTTTAATTATTCATTGAAGTCCGTGTCTGTCTTGTTGGGTTGCAGAGCCAAACCAGGCAGTGATGGAGGTGCAGATGACAGACTCCGTCCTTCCTCTGTAGAAAGGAATTATGACGAAACAATTATAAAAAATAATTATTAATGATTTCAAGCCCTTTATTTCGGTGAAAGTATGTTGATTTGCCCTGCGTGACCCTTAGTTGCTTTGAAAAGGTTTGTCCGCCAGATGATTAAGCCATGGGGGTCAAGGATCCAACATCTGTATCCTTATTCAATCCCAGCCATCCAAACACACCTGGGCAAAACTCCCCAGGGAAACAAATATAAAAATCGATTGTCTCTCTTGACTTGAATAAGATTAGGATTAGTTTCAGGTTTTGCAAAGACAAATTCCTTGTGCGTCCAATCCCATTTCTGTCTCTCTCTGTCTCTCTGTTTCTCTCTCTGTTTCTCCCTGACTCATCTGTCATTCCGTGCGAGGGTTCGAGGAAGCCAGCAGCTGATGGTGTATTTATAACACCCTTTATGAATGAAGCAATGGGCATAGGTGGGGGGAAGGCATCGGTGACACCCAGAAGATCAGGTGCAAAGGTGAACAAAGTGATTATCGTGAAGGGGAATTCCAGGGGGTGTCTTGGAAGCAGGATGGCTTCGTTCCCCAGATGTGCAATGGCAGAAGTTGGAAAAACTGGAACGTTGCCCTATCGTCAGCTTCCTCTGCATTTTCTCTTGGATGTTTTTTCCCCTCCCAAAATGAACGTTGCCTTGCAAAAGATAATTACGGTGGCTTTTTAAAAATAAATAAATACCGGCCTGGCCTAATCTATCCTATCCTAGGCTGTAGTATAAATTTAAATTGCTTTAATAGGGGATTGTAGGGAAATAGTGTTAAGGGTTTTAAAGGTTTTAAGATTTTAAAATTTTAGCGCAAGGGTAAATTATTTAATTCGATTTTAAATATTGTATTGTTGTATTTATAAATATGGTTTTAAAGTCCTGTGCACTGCCCCGAGTCCCTCCGGGGAGAGGGTGCGGTCTATAAATCAAATAAATAAATAAATAAATAAATAAATAAATAAATAAATAAATAAATAAATAAATAAATAAATAAATAAATAAATAAATAAATAAATAAATAAAAATAATAATAATAATAGTAATAATAATAATAATAATAATAGTAATAATAATAGTAATAATACCTAGGATGCTGGCAGCAAACTGTATCAACAATTAGCACCAGTCAATAGTATTTGTAATATGCATTTTTAAATGTTCAGTTGGCTGAGTTTCATGTTTTATGAATAAAGTAAATAATAATGATAATAATAATCTTTATTGTCATTGTAATAAAATTACAATGAAATTGGTTTGAGCGTTGTGCCTACATTTGCATCAGGTGGAATATAGACAGCAGTGATAACATTATTATTATTATTATTATTATTATTATTATTATTATTATTATTATTATTATTATTATTATTATTATTATTATTATTTTGATTGCTCCCATTTTAATAGAAGCCGATGATGAGACTCTGGAAAGAACGCAGAAAAGAGCAACAAAGATGAACAGGGGACTGGAGACTAAGACATACAATATCCATCAATTAGAACAGAGCGAGAAGGGACCTTGGAGGTCTTCTAGTCCAACCCCCTGCTCAAGTAGGAGACCATATACCATTTCAGACAAGTGGCTGTCCAATCTTTAAAACCTCCAGTAATGGAGAAGGCAGGCAGGCAGGCAGGCAGGCAGGCAGGCAGGCAGGAAGGAAGAATAGCAGAATAACAGAGCTGGAAGGGACTTGGAGGTCTTCTAGTCCAACCCCCTGCTCAAGTAGGAGACCATATACCATTTCAGACAAGTGGCTGTCCAATCTCTTCTTTAAAACCTTCAGTAATGGAGAAGGAAGGAAGGAAGGAAGGAAGGAAGGAAGGAAGGAAGGAAGGAAGGAAGAATAGCAGAATAACAGAGCTGGAAGGGACCTTGGAGGTCTTCTAGTCCAACCCCTTGCTCAAGCAGGAGACCATATACCATTTCAGACAAGTGGCTGTCCAATCTCTTCTTTAAAACCTCCAGTGATGGAGAAGGAAGGAAGGAAGGAAGGAAGGAAGGAAGGAAGGAAGGAAGAATAGCAGAATAACAGAGCTGGAAGGGACTTGGAGGTCTTCTAGTCCAACCCCCTGCTCAAGTAGGAGACCATATACCATTTCAGACAAGTGGCTGTCCAATCTCTTCTTTAAAACCTTCAGTAATGGAGAAGGAAGGAAGGAAGGAAGGAAGGAAGGAAGGAAGGAAGGAAGGAAGAATAGCAGAATAACAGAGCTGGAAGGGACCTTGGAGGTCTTCTAGTCCAACCCCTTGCTCAAGCAGGAGACCATATACCATTTCAGACAAGTGGCTGTCCAATCTCTTCTTTAAAACCTCCAGTGATGGAGAAGGAAGGAAGGAAGGAAGGAAGGAAGGAAGGAAGGAAGGAAGGAAGGAAGAATAGCAGAATAACAGAGCTGGAAGGGACTTGGAGGTCTTCTAGTCCAACCCCCTGCTCAAGCAGGAGACCATATACCATTTCAGACAAGTGGCATTCCAGGCTCTTCCTAAAAGCCTCCAGTGTTAGAGCACCCACAACTTCTGGTGGCCAGCTGTTCCACCGGTTAATCATCCTCACTGTTAGGAAGTTTCTCCTTAATTCCAGTTGCTTCTCTCTTGGATCAGTTTCCATCTGTTGCTTCTTGTCCTGCCTTTGGGTGCTTTGCAGAATAATTTGACCCACCCGCCTCTTTGTGGCAGCTCCTCAAATACTGGAAGACTGCTATCATGTCACCCCTAATTCTTCTTTCCTCTAGGCTAGCCAAACCCAAGTCCTGCAGCCGTTCTTCGTATGTTTTCGTCTCCAGGCCTTTGATCATTTAAGTTGCTTTTCTCTGCATTTTTTTTTTGCAAGAATTGTGAACTGTATGTCTAGTCCAAAGGACCCAAAAGGAAAAAACAAAGGGCTGGAAACACAATAAGGAGAGAAGCAACCTAGAACTAGGGAGAATTTTCTTAACGGTGAAAGCAATCAACCAATGGAACTGTTTGCCTTCAGAGGTTGTGGGTGCTTCCATTGCTAGAGGCTGCCAAAAACAGACTGGACAGCTGCTTGTCTAAATGTCCTAGAAAAGGGGTTTTCTGGTTTTGTCCACTCTAGAGCAGGGGTCTCCAACCTTTGCAACTTTAAGTCTGAAGGACTTCAGCTCCCAGACTTCTCCAGCCAGCAAAGCTGTCAGTGTCAGGGCCTGGGCCAGGGGTCTCCAACCTTTGCAACTTTAAGTCTGAAGGACTTCAGCTCCCAGACTTCTCCAGCCAGCAAAGCTGTCAGTGTCAGGGCCTGGGCCAGGGGTCTCCAACCTTTGCAACTTTAAGTCTGAAGGACTTCAGCTCCCAGACTTCTCCAGCCAGCAAAGCTGTCAGTGTCAGGGCCTGGGCCAGGGGTCTCCAACCTTTGCAACTTTAAGTCTGAAGGACTTCAGCTCCCAGACTTCTCCAGCCAGCAAAGCTGTCAGTGTCAGGGCCTGGGCCAGGGGTCTCCAACCTTTGCAATTTTAAGTCTGAAGGACTTCAGCTCCCAGACTTCTCCAGCCAGCTGGAGAATTCTGGGAGCTGAAGTCTTTCAGACTTAAAGTTGCAAAGGTTGGAGACCCCTGCTCTAGTGGCAGCTTAGCATTAAGAACGCTAAGATCATGGCATCCGGTCCTCACAATTCCTGGCAAATGGATGGGGAAGAAATGGAGGGAGTGATAGGTTTTATTTTCCTGGGCTCCAACATCACCGCAGATGGGGACTGCAGCCAAGGAATCAAAAGAGGCTTGCTCCTGGGAAAGAAAGCGATGGCAAATCTAGACAGTGTATTAAAAAGCAGAGACATCCCCCTGCCAACAAAAGTGCGCATAGTCAAGGCGATGGTTTTTCCAGTTGCAATGGATGGCTGTGGAGGTTGGACCATAACGAAGGCTGAACGCCAAAGAATGGAGGCCTTTGAACTCTGGTGCTGGAGAAGAAGACTCCTGCGTTGAGTCCCTTGGACTGCAAGGCCATCCAACCAGTCAGTCCTAGAGGAGATCCACCCTGACTGCTCTTTAGAAGGCCAGATCCTGAAGAGGAAACTCAAATGCTTTGGCCACCTGATGAGAAGGAAGAAGGACTCCCTGGAGAAGAGCCTCATGCTGGGAACGATGGAGGGCAAAAGAAGAAGAAGGGGACGGCAGAGAAGGAGGTGGCTGGATGGAGTCACTGAAGCAGCCGGCGTGAGCTTCAATGGAGTCCAGAGGATGGTAGGGGACAGGGAGGCCTGGAGGAACATTGTCCATGGAGTCGCGATGGGTCAGACGTGACTTCGCAACTAACAACAACAACACAAAAATAGGAATGTTGATCGAGAGTCAATAGATAGTCAAGGCGATGGTTTTCCCAGTTGCAATGGATGGCTGTGAAGGTTGGACCATAAGGAAGGCTGAGCGCCAAAGAATGGAGGCATTTGAACTCTGGTGCTGGAGAAGACTCCTGCGTTGAGTCCCTTGGACTGCAAGGCCATCCAACCGGTCAGTCCTAGAGGAGATCCACCCTGACTGCTCTTCAGAAGGCCAGATCCTGCAAAGGAAACTCAAAGACTTTGGCCACCTGATGAGAAGGAAGAAGGACTCCCTGGAGAAGAGCCTCATGCTGGGAACGACGGAGGGCAAAAGAAGAAGAAGGGGACGGCAGAGAAGGAGGGGGCTGGATGGAGTCACCGAATGGACTCCAGAGGATGGTAGAGGACAGGAAGGCCTGGAGGAACGTGGTCCATGGGGTCGCAATGGGTTGGACACGACTTTGCAACTAACAACAAGAAGTGGCAACATAGATTCCTGGCTGGGATGAAACTCACTTGAGAAAGCATCCACACCCTATATTGGCACCTTCTGTGGGAGGGCAGCCAACCTTGGAAGATTTATGTGTGAAAGGTGATTAAAACCCGTTTTGTGGTGCGTGGAACCTCAATAGAGTTGCTGTTTTGCATCTATTTCCCCAGTAGGCAGGCTCACTATTTCACTCTCCATGGCTGATGTTGTAACAGCAGTCATGCTAATAGAGTGACGCAGGGTCTTCTATGGGGCAGCCCCGTAATTTTGAAATGCTCTTGCAAGAGAAGGATAGCTAACTCTCCTGCAGTTTTATTGAAAGAGGCAATGGAAGACCTTTTTTAACAGATTAACAAAGTTGGAGCGGACCTTCTAGGTCATCTAGCCCAACCCCCTGCCCAAGCAGGAGACCCTACACCGTTTCTGACACATGGCGGTCCAGTCTCTTCTTGAAAGCCTCCAGGGATGAAGCTCCCACAACTTCTGAAGGCAACTTCTCTTCCATGGGTGGATTGTTCTCACTGTCAGAAAATTCCTCCTTATTTCTAAGATGAATCTCTCCTTGGTCAGTTTCCAGCCATTCTTCCTTGTCTGGACTTCAGGGGCTTTGGAAAATAGCTTGAGCCCCTCATATATTGGAAGACTGCTATCATGTCTCCCCTGATCCTTTTTTTTCTCTTCACTAGGCCAGCCATGCCCAGTTCTGCAGCCGTTCATTGTGTGTTTGAGCCTCCAGTCCCCTCATCATCCTGGTTGCTCTTCTCTGCACTCTTTCTAGAGTCTCAACCTCTTTTTGATAGTGTGGTGACCAAAGCTGAATGCAGTTTTCTAGGTGTGGGCTTACTAAGGCTTTATAGAGTGGTATTAGTACCTCCCTTGATCTTGATTGTATCCCTCTGTTAATGCAATTTAAGATTGCATTGACTTTTTTGGCTACCGCTGCCCACTGGTGCCTCCTATTTAACTGGTTGGCCACTAAGACTCCAAGATCTCTTTCCAAATTACTACTATGTGATCAGGTGCCTACGGAGCTAGACAGCAGTGAGGCAGAGGAACAGCTGGAACCTGTTCCCAGTGTGCGCATGCGCAGAGCTGCCAGAAGAAAAGAACAACTCAGAAATCAGGGTCGACTTGGGAGTAAAGCCACAGGTGGACGGTGAATGGCCCCTCCCAGAGGAAATCAAAGAGGAGCGGAAGGGGGAAGGGGCTTTTGCAGGAAACAATGTGTTCGTTCATTCGTTATTTCATTTCAGGAGTGTGAAGATCTGTCCGTGAATCCCAGAGACTCTGTGCCCAGTCTTTCCTCACACAGCACCTCATTTGGACAATATTGACATGGCAGCTTTCCAAGCTAGATAATGTCTGTGGTCATAAATACTCCTTTGAAAGACTGTTTGCCAGGCCTTGGCTGAATGGGAAGGAGAGGAATTCCCATTCGTTTCATAAAATGTGGGTTTTGTCGGGACCAGGGAATCTGCTTCGTGCTTTTTGGGGAAACCTCGGTCAGCACGTCTAGGTTGCGTATTTCTTACATAAAACATTACATTTCATCACGCCTCGTAAAAAAAGTGATTCACTACCTCTCCTTGATTTTATCAGTTCCTTTTTTCAGGTAGAGGTGTAGATCGGATCTGGCAGTATCATTCCAATTATCCAAGGGATTTTAATTCTTGGTGTGCGGTGCTCTGGGCCCTTTGGGAGGTGCAATCAATATTATCAATATGAATCATCCGTCTCTCTAGCTGTCCCCCCAAATCTGGAGAAGCTGGATTACCCAGGTATCTCCTCCTCCTCCTCCTCTGATTAAATTTGGAATCTGCTTCCCCTTTGATCCTACTGTTGGCATTTCCTTCCACCATAGAGCAGGAGAAATAGCCTCGCCCACCGGCTCGGCTCTTTCCAAAAGCAGGTCCATTCGTCCTCCGTTGGTAAAAAATAAAACAGAATAACCCCACAATATGCTCTGTGGAATTGGCTGCACGGAGAACGGGGCAGCGACCTCCTGCCATTAAGGCTCTGGGCAGCTTTAAAAATAAACACAGGTCAAGAGATAAAATGGACTGTATTAAAACAAGGTATTTATAGCTCTCTTAGGATGAATCTCCTAGGGATACAGCATATAGACAGGGCAAGTTTGTTTATCGAGTTTCTGTACTACTCACTGTACTCGTGTGACCTTCCTTCCTTCCTTTTCTTTCTTTCTTTTCTCTCTCTCTTCTCTCTCTCTCTTTTTCTCATTCTGTTTCTTCCTCTTTCAATTTCTTTGTCTTTCTCTCATTTGTGATCTCTTTCTGTCTTTCTCTTCTCTCTTTTTTCTCCTTCTCTTTCTTATCATTGTTTCTTCCTCTCTCATTTTCTATCTTTGTCTTTCTCTCTCTCGTTTTCTTTCTTTCTTTCTTTCTTTCTCTCTCCCTTCTCCCTTCCTTTTATGTTCTTTCTCCCTCTTTTCTCTTCTTTCTTTCTCTTTTTGTTTCTTTATCTTCCTCCCTCCCTCCCTCTTTCTTTCTTTCTTTCTTTCTTTCTCTTATTTTCTTTCTTATTTTCTTTCTTATTTTCTTATTTTCTTTTTCTTATTTTCTTTCTTATTTTCTTTCTTTGTTTCTTATTTTCTTTCTTTGTTTCTTATTTTCTTTCTTTCTTTCTTTTTTTCTCTTTCTCTTTCTCTGCCCCTCCCCTTCTTCCTCCCCTTTACTTTCTTTCTCTTTTTCCTCTTCCTTCCTTTCTCTTTTTCTTTCTTTGTCTTCCTCCCTCCCTCTATTCCTCTTTCTTTCTCTTTCTTTCTTTCTTTCTTTCTTTCTTTCTTTCTTTCTTTCTTTCTTTCTCTCTCTCTCTCTCTCTCTCTCTCTCTCTCTCTCTCTCTCTCTCTCTCCCTCCCTCTCTCTCTCTCTTTCTTTCTTAGAATAGAAGAAAATTAGAATAGAATATAAAAGTAGAGTAGAATAGAATAGACCAGACGAAAATGAGAATAGAGGAGAACAGAAATGAAGGATGGAATGCAGAGAAATATGGAATGGGATGTTAACCCAGGCTGGATGGGATCTGATCCAAAGAGCTTCCAGAGGGCCCTGTGGGCACCAAATGTCTTAAAATTGTCCATTACTGAGACGGGACGGCCAGAGATCAATAACTCTCTGGAGGCAGCTAAGAGGCAATCTCGTTTCCACCCCGCTTATCACTTCTTGCTATTGGACCATCTCTTGACCATCTTCCTGACCGATGCTGGGAATGGAAACCATTTATACTTCTAATGTGTTATTAAAACATAGGCTTCCCTTTTGGTCTTTCTTCTAACCCCAGACCACTTATCCTAAACATAAAACAAACACTATGATAAAGGAGAAAACTCACAATACAATACAATGGCAGAGTTGGGAGGGACCTTGGAGGTCTTCTAGTCCAACCCCCTGCCTAGGCAGGAAGCCCTATACCAGGGGTCTGCAAAGTCGGCTTTTTTAAGACTGGTGGACTTCAACTTCCAGAATTCCCCAGCCAGCTATGCTGGCTGGAGAACTCTGGGAGTTGAAGTCCACCAGTCTTAAAAGAGCCGACTTTGCAGACCCCATACCGTTTCAGACAAATGGCTATCCGACGTTTGTAGCTCAGGAGTGAAAGGAGGGGTCCTTGGTGGTCTCTGAGCTTGGTGGCTTTCTTGTAGACATCTCATCACCTAAATTAGGTGACATTATCGATGCCACAAGGGAGTGCGGTTTGTGGGGGTAGAGGAGGAGGAGGAAGGACATTGCGATTGGGTTCCTTAGTGTCTCTGAGCTTATGTTGTGGCCTGCCAGTGAGGAGGGTTGGGGAGGAACCTGGGCCAGTCCTGGAGTCTGGGGGAGGCTCGGAGGAGGGCTCTGTGTCAGAGGCAGAGAGGGGGCCAGAGCCATCCGACAGTTATCAGCTGCCTTCAGAGTCAGACATCACTGGGGCAGAAGAACAGCTGGAGCCTGTTCCCAGTGTGTGCATGCGCAGAGTGGCCAGACGAAGGGAACAGCTAAAGAACAGGGGTCAACTCAGGAGTAAGGCCACAGGTGGACGGTGAATGGCCCCTCCCAGAGGAATTAAAAGAGTCTATTCTATTCTATTCTAAGTCTATTCTATTCTATTTCTATCTTATCAAAGAGAGATCCAACCTAGAGTCACGGGGAAATTTCCTATCAGTGATAACAATCAGAGGAATGACTTCCTTCTGGATGTTGTGGGTAGAGGTCTCCCTGGAGGTGTTGTTCAAGAGACTGGACAGCCATTTGCCCAGAATGATGTAGGGTCTCCTGCTTGAGCAGGGGGTTGGACTAGAAGACCTCCCAGGTTCCTTCTAGCTCTGTTACTCAGTATTCTTAAGACATTTACCATTGCCCCTTCAATGGCTGGCTGGGGGATTCTGGGAGTTGAAGGTGGACATCTCTGTACTAAACCCTGGTTAAACAAACCTGCCTTAGTTTGATGGTGAACTCAATCACAGCAAGAGTCCAACCTCCTGAAATCTGAGAACAAAACTCATTACAATGAATGCAATCATTAACCAATGTTGCTGTTTCTAGCTCCATTTAGGGATTCCTTCTAGTACTGAATGTACCTGGATTCAGGTGGGAATACAGCTGTCTTGCAATAATACAATAGCAGAGTTGGAAGGGACCTTGTAGGTCTCCTAGTCCAACCCCCTGCGTGGGCAGGAACCTTATACCATTTCAGACAAATGGCTATCTAACATCTTCTTAAAGATTTCCAGGGTTGGGGCATTCACAACTTCTGGAGGCAATTTCTGTTCCAGAGGTTAATTGTTCTGACTGTCAGGAAATTTCTCCTTAGTTCTAAGTTGCTTCTCTCCTTGATTAGTTTCCATCCATTGCTTCTTGTCCTACCTTCAGGTGCCTTGGAGAATAGCTTGACTCCCTCTTCTTTGTGGCACCCTCTGAGATATCGGAACACTGCTATCATGTCTCCCCTGGTCCTTCTCTTCATTCATGTCTTGAGGTATACGACTTTGTGATTCCTTCAACCAACCTCAGCTGAATTCAATGTTTTATATAAATATAAATGCAAACAGAGGAGAGAACCAGAAGAAAGGAACTTCAACGAAGAGAACGAAACCGTATGCTGAGATTATAATATGTAAATGCAACGTTGATAAGGGGTTAAGTATGTGTATCTAATTGGTAATGTATGCGGAATGCATAAGTTATTCGTGTTATACTTTAGTTTGGTATGGCGGAGGTAACGCCAGGAGGGTTGCACCATGTACAACTTTTAATTTTAACAATGAAGTATTACAAAAAATATACTTAAGCAGTCTGTGCTTAACCAAGGTGAATTGAATAAATCACAATTGGCAGAGACGCAGTGGCTTAGTGGCTGAGCATGTCGATCAGAAAGGTCGGCAGTTCGGCGGTTCGAATCCCGAGCGCCACATAACGAAGTGAGCCCCCGGTGCCTTGTCCCAGCTTCTGCCAACCTAGCAGTTCGAAAGCACATTAAAAATGCAAGTAGAAAAATAGGGACCACCTTTGGTGGGAAGGGAACAGCATTCCGGGCGCTTTCAGCGTTGAGTCATGCCAGCCACATGACCATGGAGACGTCTTCGACAGCGCTGGCTCTTCGGCTTTATAACGGAGATGAGTACCGCCCCCTAGAGTCGGGAACAACTAGCACAGATGTGCGAGGGGAACCTTTACCTTTAAGTTTGTTTCATGTGCTCATTTCTTTGTACAACTATGGAATTCAGGCTAATCTTTTTATTCCACTCAGGCTATCCTCCACAAAATGTAATTATCTCTTTATCAACTTCTCCTGAGTTGAAATGCAATCTTATCTCTCAGCAATGCTTTCTCCCTTTTCCTGTTGCTATCTAGGCTCAATGATTGTAACGGGGTAGCTCCATCTTGTGGCCCCTCTTGGAATTCTCCGTGTGTTCCCCACTATCCTGTCAGAGCTGAGGAAGCTTCTTGGATGAGAAGCGAAGCGTCTTCAAAGGAAAAAGTCCAATTGCCTCTTGAAAAAAGCACCTTTAGGACAACCGTGACCTGAGAAGCTCCATACACAATTGTCCATGTACTTTTCTAGTGACTTTCCTTCTCCTTCTCCTCCTCTTCTTCTTTTACTTCTTCTTCTTCCTCCTCTTCTTTCCAATATCTATTTTTTTCTATATTCTACTCTATTCTTCTTTCCAATATCTATTCTATTCTATTCTATTCTATTCTATTCTATTCTATTCTATTCTATTCTATTCTTCCCAATATCTATTCTATTCTGTTCTTCCCAATATCTATTCTATTCTATTCTATTCTATTCTATTCTATTCTATTCTATTCTATTCTATTCTTCCCAATATCTATTCTATTCTATTCTATTCCACTCTACCCAATATCTATTCTATTCTATTCTATTCTATTCTATTCTATTCCACTCTACCCAATATCTATTCTATTCTATTCTATTCTATTCTATTCTATTCTATTCTATTCTATTCTTCCCAATATCTATTCTATTCTATTCTATTCTATTCTACCCAATATCTATTCTATTCTATTCTATTCTTCCCAATATCTATTCTATTCTATTCTATTCTATTCTTCCCAATATCTATTCTATTCTATTCTATTCTATTCTACTCTACCCAATATCTATTCTATTCTATTCTATTCTATTCTATTCCACTCTACCCAATATCTATTCTATTCTATTCTATTCTATTCTATTCTTCCCAATATCTATTCTATTCTATTCTATTCTATTCTACTCTACCCAATATCTATTCTATTCTATTCTATTCTATTCTATTCTATTCTATTCTATTCTATTCCACTCTACCCAATATCTATTCTATTCTATTCTATTCTATTCTATTCTATTCTATTCTATTCTTCCCAATATCTATTCTATTCTATTCTATTCTATTCTACTCTACCCAATATCTATTCTATTCTATTCTATTCTTCCCAATATCTATTCTATTCTATTCTATTCTATTCTTCCCAATATCTATTCTATTCTATTCTATTCTATTCCACTCTACCCAATATCTATTCTATTCTATTCTATTCTATTCTGTTCTATTCTATTCTTCCCAATATCTATTCTATTCTATTCTACTCTACCCAATATCTATTCTATTCTATTCTATTCTATTCTATCCAATATCTATTCTATTCTATTCTATTCTATTCCATTCCATTCCATTCCATTCCATTCCATTCCATTCCATGAAACAGGAATTGTGAGAATCTGAGCAATGATCCTTATGGCTATTAGGAAAATGTAGCCGAATCTTGGCAGCCTGTCATAAGCCCTTTCTACAGCCACTTAAACCTAACAAACTCTGGGCAGAGTTATTTTGGATTTCTTTCTCAGGCTTTCCTCCTTATCAAGTCCTCGACAAAATATGCTTTTCTCCCAGAATGTTTACTAATCCCATACCCATTTCTAGAGCCTGATTCCATTCCATTCCTAAGCTTTAATGCTGCTCCCTATCATTCTTTTGGAAGAAGCCCAATAAATATGTTAATGTTGTTGCAGGAGTTGAGTTCGTTTTGTTATGCTAAACCAGGGGTCTGCAAAGTTGGCTCTTTTAAGCATAGCTGGCTGGGGAATTCTAGGAGTTGAAGTCCACCAGTCTTAAAAGAGCCAACTTTGCAGACCCCTGTGCTAAACCATAGATTGTTTGACGTGGGTCCTTGCTGCTCTCTGAGCTTGCTTGTTTTCTGGCAGACGTTTCATGCCCAAACTAGGTAACATCATCAGGGCCAGAAGGGAGGGAAGATTGTGGAGTGGAAGAGAAGAGAGGGAGGAGGGGGAAGGGGAGGAGGAGGAGGAGGAAGAAAAAGAGGAGGGGGAGGAGGGATGGTGCTGTCCTTGGTGCTCTCTGAGCTTGCTTGTTTCCTGGCAGACGTTTCATACGCAAACTAGGTAACATCATCAGTGCTAGTAAGGAGTGGGGTTTGCTCTCAGTTTATATTCTGGTAGGGGTGTGTGTGTGTGTGTGTAGTCCTAGAGATTTTTCTCCCAATTCACACATCACCCGCTTTCCTTTTCACCTCCCCACGTGCTAAAAGTCTGTCAGTTGTAAGTCGAGGACTTCGGAGCGGGCAGAAAGCCGGCGCTGTCCCTTTAAAACCCCGGGCGGAGCCGTTGCACTACGTCTCCCAGGAGCCTCCGCGGGAGCCCTCCGCCCGCCCGTCCAATCCGCGAGGGAGAAGGGACGCGGAAGGGGGCGGGGCGCGAGGGGCGGACCAATCCGGAGAGCCGCGGGCTTCCGCGAGCCCGCTCGAGCCCGACGGAGGGAGCAAGATGGCGGCGGCGGCGGCGGCTGAGCGAGCCGGGAGCGGGGATGCCGGGCTCCGTCGGCGGCTGCTCCTCCTCCTCTGGCTGCCGCTGCTGGCCTGGGAAGCCGGGGCGGAGCAGATGGAGGAGTACCTGAAGCGGGAGCACTCGCTCACCATGCCTTACCAGGGTGCAGCGCCTTCTCCTTCCCTTCCTTGGCGATTGCATTGGGCGGGCTGGGTGGGGATCCGTCCGGTGCAGCCCCTGCCCAAGGCGGGATATTTTTTCCCCCTCCGCCTTGGAGAGGCTCCACCTGTTGCATTTCTGCCTGGGCTTCCCCCTAGCGTTGCTTTCCTAGATGCATGGGGGCGTGGGGGCTTGTTGGGGTTTTGCAATGCTGCATGCATTGTGTTTGTTTTTTTGCAGCATGCAAGGAATCGGTAGAGTTGCATGGAGGGTGGGGGGATTTGGTAACTGAAATGGGCTGGGGAGGCTGTTGCTGGGTGCAAGAGGAAAATACACTAAAAGGAGGGGTGGGATTTCCTTGCTGGTGTTGCTAGCAAGGTGGGAAAGAGGTTGCATGTCCACCTGGGGGTGGGTGGGGGAGGCCAGGTGGATGCAAGATGATGGTCTGCAGTTCATCCAGGTTGTGGGTAGGTGGGTAATGAAATACGCCCTCTAGGTGTGGGGAAGAACCCCCCCCCCCAGCCTAGAAAAATGAACTATTTGGGAGGTTATTAAGGATGTGGGGGCTCAGTGGCTAAGACACTGAGCTTGCTGATCAGAACGGTCGGCAGTTCGGTGTTCGAATCCCTAGCGCTGCGTAGCGGAGTGAGCTCCCGTTACTTGTCCCAGCTTCTGCCAACCTAGCAGTTCTAAAGCAGTTCTAAAAAATGCCAGTAGACAAATAGGAGCCACCTTTGGTGGGAAGGGAACAGCGTTCTGTGCGCCTTCGGCGTTGAGTCATGCCGGCCACATGACCACGGAGACGTCTTTGGATAGCGCTGGCTCTTCGGCTTTGAAATGAAGATGAGCAGCGCCCCCTAGAGTCGGGAACGAGTAGCACGTATGTGCAAGGAGAACCTTTACCTTTTAGCTTACCTTAAAAAGGTAAGGAGAAAGGGGGGGGGAAACTTAAGGTAAGCTGAAACCAGCCCCAGTTTCCCTGCCCAAAGCAGAAACTGGGAGGCTTATAGACATGCAGATTTATGGTAATCCATTCAGAAAGACTGGGTCAGGCAGAGACTCCTGATAAGCAATACAGTTTGGCAAGGGAAAGGTTGACAAGATTAGCTCGGATAAACACCTAAGGATTTGCATGCCCCCCTTCGCCTATAGAGCCAGTCATGATTCCTACATGACCCCATAGGGAATCCAGAAGCTTTAAAAACCCACCCACTCTCAACTCCATTTGGTCTGCTGCCCCAGAATCAGATGTTGGTGGTTCTCCTTCTTCAGGAAAGGGTCATTCCGATCAGCCTCCACCCTCCATTTTATTCCCAGTGCCTTTCTCTCCACCTGGATATTTCTTGGCCCAAAACCAAGCCGGGAAGTTGGAGCCCGAGAAAGGCAGCATGATGGGGAGAGGAGGATGCACCTTCTGGGATTTGGGTGCAGACTGGACTTGGGTGGGTGCAGAGGGGCCGTTTCCTGTTTTAATTCGAGTGGCGTTTTTAAAGTCCATCAGGCCGGGTGTGTGTGTGTGTCCTTCTCCGTGGTTGGCTTCCCCCATTGAAAAGAGGTGCCAGCTTGGCATCCTGGCTCCGGCTTCCGATTTCAGGCTTGGCTGGGGTGTTTTGCAAACACACAGCGAAGTATTGTGTGAATTGTGAGGGGCCAGAATGCCTCCAGCACTCTGCTTTTGTTATTCACCTGGCTTTGGAAAAAAGAGGCTTTTAAACGCAACCTAAGAAGTCGGCAACCTGCGGTTCTGGAGCTGCATGTGGGGTCAGCAACCCGCAGCTCTGGAGACGCATGTGGCTCTTTAATTCCTCTGCTGCGGCTCCCTGTCGCTCAAAATATGTGACCCAACCGCCAATGTGCGACGCCCGCCGGCACGCAATTTATTGAGCTTTTCGACCCCTGGTAGTTTTTGTGGCTCCCGGTGTTTTCTGTGGGAAATGGATCCAAATGGCTCTTTGAGGGCTTAAGGCGCTTTGAAAGAGAGAGCTGGCACGCCTCAATCCCAAGGAACCAGCCTTGCAACGGGGGGGGGGGGGGGGGAGAGGGCTTTCTTTACAGCCTGACCTTTGGCTTCCTGAACTTTCCTCCAAGAGGTTTAATTTTGCCTTCTGGGCCAGTGAGTCCTTCCTAACTGACCACGTCGCTCATCGTGGCAATTTGGCCGAAAGGCACAGCTCAACCTCTTGACGTCGGCCGGTGTTGGGAAGTAGTTTTGACCTAGCCGCACCGATCGCTCCTTAACGTCCTTTTGTTTTTTCAGGTGTGGGAACCGGCAGCTCGTCACTGTGGGAACTCGCAGGCAACGCGATGGTGATGACCCAGTTTGTTCGCCTCACTCCAGATATCCAAAGCAAACAGGGCGCTGTCTGGAACAGAGTGGTAAGGTTTAATTGCCCGAGGGTGGGCTCTGGGGCTTCATTAGGGCCGGGTTAATTGGCAGGTACTTTCCCCTTGTTGATGTTATCGTGCCTGTAGCAAAAGGAGGCAAGGGTGAAGCAATAAATAACAACAAGTCCTTGGAGAAGAGTTGCAAAAGGTGATTTATCCTGCCCAGTCAGAAGGTGTGGTCTGATACTGGATTTTGCATATTGCATTAAGCCGGAATTTGTTTAGCCATGCAACGAACAAGAGTTGGTTTCACATACCGTCCTTTCGAGAGAATCCTTGAGGTCAGCCAGTGTTGCTCAGCCTTGGTTGAACGTGCTTTAGGCGGATTCTATTCATCTTTTAAGGATAGCTGTTTCCCAACTTTATGACGCGTGGACTTCAACTCCCAGAATTTCCCAGCTGCTCCCTTCTTAGTGTCTATCTCTTCCCACTTATTATAACTGTATTGCTTGTATCTTTCAATTTATATTGTTTTTATTTGTTTCCCAGTACGATTTGATGGCTTATCAGTAACTTTGACTATCACTAAGTATTGTATCTTTTTATTCTTGATGAATGCATTTTATTCTCCTTATGGACACTGAGAGCATCTGCACCAAAGACAAATTCCTTGTGTGTCCAATCACACTTGGCCAATAAAGAATTCTGTTCTGTTCTGTTCTGTTCCGTTCCGTTCCATTCTATTCTATTCTATTCTATTCTATTCTATTCTATTCTATAGAATGTATCTTGTCTTTTATGTACACTGAGAGCATCTGCACCAAAGACAAATTCCTTGTGTGTCCAATCACACTCGGCCAATAAAGTATTCTATTCTTTTTTTAAAAAATAAATTGTATTTATAAACATGTAAAATACACTCACACAAAACTTAGACATACACTACGTTTACACCATACAATACGAACCAAACTTCCTGTCCTTTCTAATAGCAATTGTTAATCGAAGCCACTCATCTTATATTGTTTCCCCTTCTGTTATATTTCATTTGGATTTCCCCATTCTAAACCCTCTTATTTTACTCATAACTGCTGTGTTTAAGTTTTGCTGTACTCCTTCATTAGTTCTTGTTCCTTCCCTCCATCCACCTATACCATTTATCCCATATCTGGTAGAATTCTGATTCTTCCTTTCCCTGGATTTCTTTAGTTAATTTGTCCGTTTCAGCACAGTCCATAACCTTTCTTATTATTTCATTTTCGTTTGGAATTAGTTTATTTTTCCATTTCTGGGCAAAAGCAATCCTTGCCGCCGTAATAATATGTATTATTAAATACTGGATTTCTTTTTTATATTTTGCAGACATTATTCCTTCTATTCTATTCTATCCTCTATTCTACTCTACTCTACGTTGGATAACAATGTTATTTTCCATTTCATAGTTTGTATTTTTGTTGGTGAATTTGCCTGAACAGGTTATGAAACTAACTTCAATTGGACATCCACATTCTTGTCTCTTAAACATTTAAAAGGAGAATTTGGAAGTCCTGATTCTCGGTGGTTGGTTTCATACGTGGCCCAATATCCAGATATGATTTGCTTGTTTACGGTTTCACATGTTCTATATCCCCAGCTTCCCCAGGCTTAGCAGTAAACCAATTAAATTGCAGTTTGGGACAGCGTATTTCTCAAGTTTATTCTTATGTCCTGCAAGTGAACCCTAGCAGATAGTTGACTTCCACCAAAATGTTAAAAGTTGACTGCTTTGACATTTTGGCTTCTATAAAAGGCGTCCTGTTTTTTTGTTTTTTTGTGGACTTTAAATCTCTCATAAAAGAAAAGGCTGGAATTCAGTGTTCTCACCTCAGGATTGCAGAATCCATTCCTCTTCTTGAGCAATGGGATTTCCCCTGGGTGAACTTATTTCCCAATGGAAGTTATGTGCCTAGAAGAGTTTTAGCCAAGTTGCATTTTAAGATGACATGGGACACGGTTGGCTCAATGGCTTAGATGCTGAGCTTGTTGATTAGAGAGGTCGGCGGTTTGACTCCCTAGTGCTGCGTAACGGAGGGAGCTCCCGTGACTTGCCCCAGCTTCTGCCAACCTAGCAGTTCGAAAGCATGTAAAAATGCAAGTAGAAAAATAGGAGCCACCTTTGGTGTGAAGGGAACAGCGTTCCGTGCGCCTTCAGCGTTGAGTCATGCCGGCCACATGACCACGGAGACGTCTTCGGACTTCAACTCCCAGAATTCCTTTAGCTCATGGGAGTTAAAGTCCACAAGTCTTAGAATGGTCACAGTTCCCCACTTCTGTCTTTAGATAGGGTGACAGTCTTTAGGATGGTTCTGGATATCAAGGATGGCGTATAATGTGGTTGCACAAAACGTAAAGCTTTTTTCAAGTGGGGTGTAATCTCTCGGTGATCTGCTTCCCTGATTCTGCAGCTTTTACACTTGAGAGAGAATTTGGCTGATCTTTATCGGGCCGTTTGCTTTCTGCCTCAGCTCCGGCTATTCCCTGTGGTTTAATCATGCGCGTTGGGATTCATTACCGTCTTCCTTGCTCCTAAATATAGCTCGGGCTAGAAGGGGGAATATGAGGATTGTTGGCACATGGAATTGGGAGCGGGCCGCTCTGGGCTGCTGAGAATTGTGTGTGTCCTTTGGCACGGCGAACGTTGCAAAAAACAGTCGCTCCCTTCAGCTTCTCATATTTGCAAGCGCTTAAAAATAAAGGAAGCATCCGGTCAATGTGTTGGATTCTAGCTAAAAGATTGTCTCCTGAAGATTAAAAAAAAAAATTGGAGGAGGAGATGAATCAATGAAATGAAAGCACCAATCGTTTCTCTCCAAGGGGCTTTATCAAAGGGCAATTGGACTTTGAAAAATTGAATTGTTTTCCTGAAGACTTTTTGCTTCCCATCCCAGAAGCTTCCTCGGTTCTGGCAGGATTGTGGTCGTAGGATCGTCTCTCTGAGAGCCATTGAGGCTACTTGAGGGTTTATTTGGCTTTATGATCCTTCCGTTCTGACTGAGGCTTCCCTGGTCCCAAGAAAAAACCCTTTTATTCATTTACTGTGAATTCTGCTCGTTCACATCAAGTCTTTCAAGGGAGGATTTACGGTCACAGACCTGATCTGGCATGGTGAGCTGACAGGCTGAGATCTGCAAAAGTGGCCAGGAGTCTCAGAGAGTCACGAACGAATGAAGCGAAGTAATTGGTCTCCTGCAAGCTCCACTCCCCTTTCGCTCCTCTTTTATTTCCTCTGGGAGGGGCCATTCATCGTCCACCTGTGGCCTTCCTCCTAAGTCGACCCCTGTTCTTTAGCTGTCTCTAACACTTAATGTTTTGAAGACGATGTTGGATATCCATTTGTCTGAATTGGTGTGGGGTTTCCTGCCTAAGCAGGGGGTTGGACTAGACGACCTCCAAGGTCCCTTCCCACTCTGTTACTCTGTTTTAAATTTTTTTTTTAAATATACGTTTATATTGTCTTTGCAACACTTCTACATCTTTTAAATATCCATTGTGTTTCTTTTGTCTATACATATAGTATATACTATTTCTATTTCTATTTTAATTTCCTGTGCACCACCCTGAGTCCCTTTGGGGAGAAAGGTGCGGTTATATAAATTTAATAAAATAAAATAAAATAAACATATATACCTTACACAATTCTGTCTTGTCTATATCTATCTATCTATCTATCTATCTATCTATCTATCTATCTATCTATCTATCTATCTATCTATCTATCTATCTATCTATCTATCTATCTATCTATCATCTATATCTATCTATCTGTCTATCATCTATCTATCTATCTATCTATCTATCTATCTATCTATCTATCTATCTATCTATCTATCTATCTATCTATCTATCTATCTATCTATCTATCTATCTATCTAATCTAGCATATCTCTCTCTCTCTATCGCTGTCTAATCCATCCATCCATATTTTTTCATATCTTTTATCCCGATTGATTCCATACAATACATCTTATGTATACATTTGGTTCTCTTATATTTCTTATTTTGTACTATTTTCATATACAATCTATCTTATATTTTCCCCCTCTTGTTGATTCTGTGGTTTTGTATTTATTTTCTGGTCTCTTGATCTTTTCCCCCCTCCTTTTATTGCTTTCCTATTTTCCCCTCCTCTTTCCTCCAGCCATTTGTACCCTAAGTTCCATAACAAATAACTTAAGATTCCTCTTTGTCTTTTAGTTCTTTTGTGAGTCTGTCCATTTTGGCGCATTCCAGTACTTTTTTTTTATCATGTTTTCTTCTATTGGTGTTCGTTTATTTTTCCTCTTCTGTGCATAAGTGATTCTTGCTGCTGTAATTATGTGCAGTTATTTACGGTACTCTGTTGTTCTGTTTTTAATGGTTCTGCCTCCATTCTAATTGGCTTCTTTTTGCTCTCCGCAGCCCTGTTACTTGAGGGACTGGGAGATGCAAGTGCATTTCAAAATCCACGGGCAAGGGAAGAAAAACCTCAACGGAGATGGCTTTGCCATCTGGTATGCCAAGGATCGAATGCAGCCAGGTAAAAAAAAAAAAAAAAAACTTTTCCAAATATAAGCCAAACTTTGATCTCTTTGCAGCAAGCCAGCCCACCTGCTGGCAGAATTTAGAAAGATCTTGGTTAGGAGTAACTTTTATACCTCTTGATTCTTGTCCTTGTTTCCTTCAGTAGAACCAATGGGGGAAACAAAAAAACTTTATATAGAGAGTGTTTTTGTATGGTAGATATAAATACCGTATTTTTCAGAGTATAAGACACACCAAAGTATAAGACGCACCAAGATTTTGAAGACGTACATTAAAAAAAAAACAGTTTTTGTACTTTGCAGGCCTCCCAAACCCTCTGCACACCTCATTTTTTTGTGAAATATGGGGCATGTAGAGAGTTTGAGAGGCCTGCAAAGTGCTCCTGGGAGCTGGGGGAGGGGCGGGGAATGAGAAAACAGCCTGCTTTTTGCTTGTTTTTGCCTTCCCCAGCCCCCAGGAGTACTTTGCAGGACTCCCAAACCTTCTGTATGTCCATTTTTGCAAAGGGGGTGGGGTTTCGGGAGACCAAAAATGCTACATTCAGTGGATAAGACGCACCCAGATATTCAGCCTCTATTTTTTGCGGGCGGGAAAGGTGCGTCTTATATTCTGAAAAATACGGTATGCTTTCCAATTGCATCTTTTAACTTTGGATTATAATTATCTTTTGGCCCAAGTCTTCTTTTGAACTAAACTAGAAACCTCGTCCATTATCCCTTGCCCGCTTCAATGCTTTTAATTGCTATGCTTTAAAGCAGTGTTTCTCAACCTTGGCGACTTTTAAGTCCTGTGGACTTCAACTCCCAGAATGCCCCAGCCAGCTATGCTGGCTGGGGGATTCTGGAAGTTGAAGTCCACAGGACTTAAAGTCGCCAAGGTTGAGAAACACTGCTTTAAAGAAAGATAGGAAAAAGAAGGGATGAGTCAAAACGACAATAAATGAAAAAAAAAGAAACGTCTATCCATTACCTCTTGCCTGCTTCAAAGCTTTAATTGAAACATTGGAGAAACATTTGCTGGGCCGGTTTGTTATGGATACGATTTCTTGTCTGTTCCAGGGCCGGTCTTTGGCAGCAAGGACACCTTCATAGGTCTGGGCGTGTTTGTAGACACCTACCCCAACGAGGAGAAGCAGCAGGAGGTAAGGACCACCCTGGGACGGCTGTGCAGGCAGAGGAAGAAGGCTGGGGAGGGGGCTTTGGGCCGCTCCTGGTTGGCTATTGAAGCTACTCTAGAGAAAAGAAGGACTAGGGGAGACATGATAGCAGGATCCTGCTCTGTGTTTTCACCTAGTTTTAAGTACGGAGAACTGCAGCCTGTGTGATTCCCAGTCACCCCACTGGTCACTCTTGGAGAGGGTGAGACAGGAATAATCTGCCCATTGGGGGGGGGGGTTCTTGGAGGTGAAGGGTCAAAATTACTTCCTCCTTCCCCCTAATGCAGGGGTACAGATACAGCTTAACAGAGTTGGAAGGGACCTTGCAGGTCATCTAGTCCAACCCCCTGCCCAAGCAGGAGACCCTACATCTGCCTCTACCTAGGATTGAACTCGCAACCTCCTGATTGGGAGGCGAGAGATCCACCTCCAGGCCACAGCCTTCATCGAGGGCCGCATCAGGGTTGTGTTGAACCTTGGGGTGGGTGGGTATGGGGGGCGTGGCCAGAGTGGGCGTGGCCAGGTTGACATCACTCGTGTCAGGGGAGGTGCCTGTGGTGGCCCAAGCATTCTGCCAGGGAAAACTGTTTCCAGGGTGGCCTTTCTTTGGCCCCCTTTTCCTTGAAATTTTATGGAGAAACAAGAAGCTTTCTTGTCTTTGGATATATTTAGCCTGCTGTTTTTGTTGCTTCTGTTTTAGTGGAGTCACTTGAGTGTGTGTTGCGTGGTAATTACTAATCGTTTGGAGTCCGCTTCCCAAGAGCCTCCTCTGTAGAACTTAGCAATTAGCAAGCTTTGTAAGAAGCCAGGCGGATCCTTTCTGCCTACGCTGATTGGGTCTTGGGAGTTTGCCAGTGTTGGGGCCCGCCCGTGGCCAGCGCAGGTGGTGATAGGCTCAGACAGTGAGGAGGGTTTGGGAAGGGACATGGGCCAGTCCTGGAGTCTGGGGAAGCCTTGGATGAGGGCTCTGCATCGGAGGCAGAGATGAGGCCAAGGCCGTCTGACAGTTATCAGCTGCCTTTGGACATCAGTGAGGCAGAAGACAGCTGGAGCCTGTTCCCAGTGCCCCCATGCGCAGAGTGACCAGACGAAGGGAACAGCTAAAGAACAGGGGGGGCGACTTGCGAATAAGGCCACAGGTGGATGGTGAATGGCCCCTCCCAGAGGAAATAAAAGAGGAGCGAAAGGGGAGTGGAGTTTGCAGGAGACCATTAGTCCATTCCTGCATTCTTGCCAAAAATTGCGGCGTCTGAAAGATATGGGCCTGGCCAATCTCCGAGCCTGAGAAAAATCGGTAATAGTGAGCTCTCTTGAAAGACTGTGGGAGAGGAAAAACTTGGCTGGAGATGAATTCGCTGCCCATGAAATAAAAGGGGTTTATCGGGGCGAGGACTCGGTTTCGTGCTCCTGGGGAAGCCTCGGTCCGAACACTCCTACTGGGTGGGCTTGCTTCAGTCTGCCTTTCTGGTACCCACTGCCTTCGTAAAGCGGAAAGCTCTCCTCCAGCCCCTCCACTTCCAGCATCCCTTAGCTCCCCAGCCCAGGGACACCTTCCAGCTTTTCCCCTAACCCAGGGCTCTGCAAAGTTGGCTCTTTTAATTAAGACTGGCGGACTTCAACTCCCAGAATTCCCCAGCCAGCGTGGCTGGCTGGGGAATTCTGGGAGTTGAAGTCCACCAGTCTTAAAAGAGCCAATTTTGCAGACCCTTGCCCTAACCTAAATGGTGGGCCTTGGAGGAGGAGGAGGAGGAGGAGGAGGAGGAGGATGAGAAGCCCAGGGATTGGATGAAGGAAGACTAGGTGGGCTTGAGACCATCTGTTGGGTGACTCTCTCTTGCTTCTGTCTCCTTCCCCTCCCCTCCGGCTTTGCACTAACCGTCCGGGATTCCCAGGCCCAGAAGAAGAGGTATTCCTCAGGAAACCAGGTACTTGATATGGTCCTTTCCTCCATCCTTTATTCCATCCTTGACCATTCCATCTCTCTCTCTTCTTGCTCCTTAATTCCGCTATCACGTCTGGCAGGCAATCGGATGGCACAGCTTGGCGCAGTGATTGTTGGCACCCGAGTCTTTCCCTTTTCCTCTATCGATGTGATTAGAAGAGGCGCAGTGGTTGGAATGCCGTATTGACTGGCTCAGGGTTGACTCGGCCCTCCGTCCTTCTGTGGTCGGTAAAACGAGGACCCAGATTGCTGGGGGCAGTAGGCTGACTCTGTAAACTGCTTAGAGAGGGCTGTAAAGTACTGTGGAGCCTACATAAGTCTAGGGGTTGAAGGGAAGGAGGGAGGGAGGGAGGGAAGAAAAAAAGCAAGGAAAAGGAAGGAAGGAAAGGAAAGAAAGAAAAGAAGAAAGGCACCATGGTAGCGCAGTGGTTAGAATGCAGTACTTCAGGCTAACTCTGCCCACTGGCAGCAGTACGATCCTAACCAGCTCAAGGTTGACTCAGCCTCCCATCCTTCCGAGGTGGGTCAAATGAGGACCCAGATTGTTGGGGGCAAGAGGCTGACTCTGTGAACTGCTTTCAGAGGGGCTGTGAAGCACTGTGGAGCAGTATATAAGTCTAGGGGTTGAAGGAAGGAAGGAAGGAAGGAAGGAAGGAAGGAAGGAAGGAAGGAAGGAAGGAAGGGAAAAAAAGAAGGAAAGGCCTGTGGTGGCACAGTGGTTAGAATGCAGTATTGCAGGCGAATACAGCCTATTGCCAGCAGTTCGATCCTAAATGGCCCAAGGTTGACTCAGCCTTCCATCCTTCCGAGGTGGGTCAAAGGAGGACCCAGATTGTTGGGGGTCAAGAGGCTGACTCTGTAAACCGCTTAGAGAGGGGTCTGTAAAGCACTGTGAAGCAGTATTTAAGTCTAAAGGCTGTTGCTTAATAATAATAATAATCTTTATTGTCATTGTACTAAAATTACAATGAAATTGGTTTTAACGGGTTTTCCTTGCTTCTTGGAGGGGCTTCTAGTTCCAGTTTGCCCCCGTTTCAGACTCCTCATATCGCTGGGACCAGTAAAACCAGAGAGTACTAGACTTAAGTTTGATTTTCCTCAAGCGTGGCCCCTTTGCCACCACCTGGCCGAATTGTCTGGTCCTCCGTTGTGTCTTGAGCTGCCTTGCTGCTTCCCAACGCGCCTCATCCTGGTCTCGGCCTCTCCAGCTCGGCTCCTTTGTTTTAGCCTTCCTCGCATGCTCCTTTCCCGCTCGTTGTTGAATGTGAGCCGGTGTGCAAATAGCTGTTCGAATGGCAGCGCCGTCTCTCCCTTCTGTTCCTTCTCCAGCGCGTCTTCCCGTACGTCTCGGCCATGGTCACCAACGGGTCCCTGGTCTACGACCACGAGAGGGATGGGAGGCCGACCGAACTCGGGGGTTGCACGGCCATCGTCCGCAACCTGGAGCACGACACGTTCCTGGTCATCCGCTACGTGAAGAGGAGGCTGACGGTAAGTGTCTACGGTCTGCAACGGTCAATGCAGTTTGCGCACAGTGGTTACGATACAGGCCGGCTCTGCCCACTGCCAGCAGTTCGATCCTGACCGGCTCAAGGTTGACTCAGCCTTCCATCCTTTTTGAGGTTGGTAAAATGAGGTTGTGGGGGCAAGAGGCTGACTCTGTAAACTGCTTAGAGAGGGCTTAGAGAACCCTAAACCTATCATCTACTGTATACTTTCTTTCTTTCTTTCTTTCTTTCTTTCTTTCTTTCTTTCTTTCTTTCTTTCTTTCTTTCTTTCTTTCTTTCTTTCTTTCTTTCTCTTCCTTCCTTTCTACCTCTCTACCTGTCTCATATCTCTCTCAATCTCTCACTGTTTCTGTCTATGTCGTCCCTTCATCCATCCATCCATTTATCCATCCATCTATCTATCTATCATCTCTCTTTCTCAATCTCTCACTGTTTCTCTCATTGTCTGTCTGTCTCTTATCCGCCTACCTGCCTGCTGCCTGCCTACCTACCTACCTACCTGATTTCTCTTCCCAATTTCTCTCCATGTCTGTCCGTCCATCCAACCATCCATCCATCCACCTATCTACCTATCATATATTCCAAACTCTCCATTAGAATGCAGTATTTCAGGATAACTCTGCCAACAGCCAGGAGTTCAATCCTGATTGACCAGCTCAAGGTTGACTCAGCCTTCCATCCTTTTTGAGGTTGGTAAAATGAGGTGTGGGGGCAAGAGGCTGACTCTGTAAACCGCTTAGAGACGGCTGTAAAAGCACTGTGAAATGGTATATGTCTAAGTGCTCTTGCTATCTTTCTTCCTCCCTCCCTCCCTTCCAGTGGTTGGAAGGAAGGAAGGAAGGAATAAACAGCTATAGCACTTAGACTTATATACCCTTTCACAGTGCTTTCCAGCCCTCTCTAAGATGTTTGCAGAGCCAGCTTCTTTCCCCCGACAATTTGGTTCCTCATTTCATCCACCTCGGAAGGATGGAAGGCTGAGTCAACCATGAGCTGGACAGAATCGAACTGCCAAATTGCAGTCAGCAGAAGTAGCCTGCAGTACCACACTCTCACCACTGCGCCACCGAGGCTCATGAACCGAGGATAAAGGTAGAATGAGCCCTTTCTTGTTTTGACTTGAGGTCTTGCTCGACATTGACGGAAAGCACGAATGGAAAGATTGCGTTGACATTCCCGGAGTCCACTTACCCCGCGGATACTTCTTCGGAATCTCTTCCGCCACAGGAGACTTATCAGGTATTCCTCACTAGCACAGCATAGCTGGAAGAGTTTTTCCTACTTTTTTTTTTTTAAACTTCTGGATCCTTAAAAACTGGTTATGGTCATAAGTCAAGGACTACTACTTGCAGACTCAAGGCATTTGAAATGTAGAACAATTGGACTATATTATTTCAAACTAGGTGATAACCCGGCATGGTATTTATTTATAGGGGGGGAAATGCCCAGACCAAACAGAATTTCTAAAGTTGGATTTCCCCCCTTACCAGAGGGAGCCCCTTTGTGGAGTACTGTGAAGCCGTTACCATGGCAACTCTACTGCGCTGCACAGTAGAAGTCATTATACGGTAGTACAGTAGAAGCCATTTTAAGGCGCAACAGGCTGTATCTTAACAGAATACACCACCCTGAGCACTGTTAGGGGTGTCTTACCCCCACAGTATTAGTCTGCAGAGAGTAAGTAATCTGTAAGTACCAAGTTTGGTTGAAATTGCTCCAGGCGTTCCAGAGTTATGCTGGAACCCACACACACACAGCCATTTTTAGATTCAAGGCCAGGGTTTCAAGGCCAGCCTTCAGCCACGGAGCCTATTGTACGAACACAGCCTAAAGTTTTAAACTTTTCAATCTTGAAAGCAAGCCGGAGCAAAATTCAACAGCTAGTTAACTGAGGAAAGAGTTTTGGTGAATGGCTCCTAGTGGAACCCCCTTCTCGTTATAACCCCCTTCGTCTCTGGACTCAGACAATCACGACGTCATCTCTCTAAAGACGTACCAGCTGACAGTCGACCGGACGATGGAAGAAGAGAAGCGTGACAAAGAAGTCTTCCTTCCTGTGGTGGACAACATGAAACTCCCTGGGAGTAAGTAAGAGGAAAGCCTCTGGAGGATGGGGAGGGGGAAAAACAGGCCCAAAGGGCTAACCGGAACTTCGCATACTATACTCTACTCTACTCTACTCTACTCTACACACTACTATACTACACTACACACTACACTACACTATTATACTACACTCCACTCCACTCCACACTAGCCCAGCCAGCTCCGGATGAGCTGCTGATGGACTCCTCTAGTGAGGAGTCCTATGAGTCTGCTCTGGAGGAGGAGGGCGACCTTGAGAGAGCAGAGAACCCGGCTGGTCATCAGGAGGCACCTGGGTCGTGGAGTAGTGGGGAGGATCAAGGCCAGTTTGTCCCTGATGCTAGGTTGAGAAGGGCTGAAAAAAGGAGACTTCAATTGCATCAGAATCGAACTCGGAGGGTTTTAATTAGTCCCAGCTGCCTAATGACTGGCTCCTCCCAAGAGGGTTTAAAAGGAAGTCTTTGCTAAGAAAGTCCTTGCAGAGAACAACGTTGGATTTCTAGGGTCGTGTTTATTCGTGTTGATTTTCAGGTTCGTGTTTAGTCGAGTTAGGAAGCTTCGTATCTGTTCAGAGTCATTCAGGCAAGCAGCCAAGAGTTAGTGGCAGGCAGCCAGTCTTGTGTTAGTCGGAGAAAGGGGGGGGGTTGTTAATCTCCGACTAACACAAGACACAAGACCATACACCATACCAGCAGTTCTCAACCTGTGGGTCATGACCCCTTTGGGGATTGAATGACCCTTTCATAGGGGTCACCTAAGGTCATCAGAAAACACATATTTTCAATGGTCTTGGGAACCTAGACACCAATGTTATGGTTGGGGGTCACCACAACATGAGGAACTGTATTAAGGGGTCGTGGCATTGGGAAGGTTGAGAACCACTGCACTACACACTCTCTACTCTACCCTACCCTATATTCCTACCCACCCTATATCCCTACCCACTATTCAATGTGTTCCAGAGGTAGGTTGCTCCTGGTTCGGCCCGGATTGGGCGCACCAGTAGTAGCGGTGGCAGGAGGCTCCGCCCACCCACCCGGACGCTTCTGTGCATGCGCAGAAGTGTCGCGTGCACGAGCGAACCAGTAGTAAAAGAAAAAATGGAAACCTACCATCGACTTGTTCTTATAACTGAGCCCGACCCTTGCCTTTGTCCTTTGCAGTGGTGACACCGATGGAGCCCATGAGTGGCCTCGCTCTCTTCTTGATCGTCTTCTTTTCGCTGGTGACCATCGTCTTCGCCATTGTCGTCGGTGTGATCGTTTACAACAAGTGGCAAGAACGGAGCCGGAAACATTTCTACTGACGCGCGGGGCCTCCTCTTGGAATTCCTCCCGTCTCCCTGGCTTTTTGGACCGCCATCGGATTTCATCAACAAGTGTGGGGCGGGGGAGGAGATCATGGAAACAGGCAGCTCAACTCGGAAAGCTCCGTCCGCGGAGCTCCTGGCTCCTAAACCTAACCTAACAAGAGGGCTGACGTTTGGACCGGTGGTCTCCTTGTGGTGGTGAGCCGCTGTGCTCTCTGTTCTTTCCTTTGCCTTCCTTGAACAAAGTTCTCAGCACTGGCTTTCGGTGGGACGTCGGATGGGCGTTGTCAGCCTCCCCCCACAAGGATGTAGCACACGGTGGGCCCCGTCTGTTGACTTGTTTGGGGAGGGGGGGGGGGGGGGAGACGGGACACCTTTAATGGAAGAGATTTGGAGCTGCCGTTCTCGTCTCCTCTGGCGGAGGAGTTTGTTGGGAGATGGGAAACTGTGATTTGGGGAAACGTCACGGTAGCAGGGACAAGGAAATTGGGATATGGTCATCGGCAGTAAGGAACTGAATGTTTTTTTTTGGGGGGGGGGGATGCCTTAAGTAGCATAAAACTGCCTCGAGGACAAAGGCAGAGATCCTTGTAGCTTCAAGAAAAACCTCATTTTGTGCAGCCCTGCAACCCACTTTCTTTTCTTCTGTTCTTCAGAGATGAGGAAAATCGTCACAGTGAAACTACTGCTGAAACAACCAAAGCACAATTCTCTCTCCCTCCTCCATTTCTTCCTTCTTCTGCTTCTCCCTTTTTTCCTTCTCCTTCCCTCTCAGCACTTCTTCCTTCTCCTTTTTCTTCTCCATTTCTTCCTTTTCCTCTTCCTTCCGTTGCTTCTACTTTTCCACTTGTTCTCTTTCTCCATTTCTTCCTTCTTTTCCATCTGTTGCTTCTACTTCTCATTTGTTCTCTTTCTCCATTTCTTTCTTTTCTTCCATCCATTCTTCTACTTCTCTGTTCTCTTTGTTTCTTCCTTTTCCATCCATTGCTTCTACTTCTCCGTTTGTTCTTTCTCTGTTTCTTTCTTCTCTTCCATCCATTCTTCTACTTCTGTTTGTTCTTTCTTCCTTTTCCATCCATTCTTCTACTTCTCCATTTTTCTCTCCTTTTCTTCCTTCTCTTCCATCCATTGCTTCTACTTCTCTGTTTGTTCTTTCTCTGTTTCTTTCTTCTCTTCCATCCATTCTTCTACTTCTCTGTTTGTTCTCTTTCTGTTTCTTCCTTCTCTTCAACCCATTCTTCTACTTCTCTGTTCTTTCTTCCTTTTCCATCCATTCTTCTACTTCTCCATTTTTCTCTCTCCTTTTCTTCCTTCTCCTTTCTCCCCATTTCCCCCTCCCATCTGTCCTCTTTCGTCATTTTTTGGCTGCTACCTTCCATGATCTCGGCTGCTTGCGTGTCCGTTCCCCGAGTGAGACAGGGCTCTTGCCGAAGGGATGGGACGGTGGGTTTTTGCTGTGCTTCCAAGTGATCCTTGAATGTTTTGAGTCGACATTTGGGAAATGGCGGAGCTTCTTTGGCAGCTGGCGGGGTTTAGAGCAGGGGGCATTGTTGGCTAAGCGACTTCAAAAGATGGTTTCGTCCACTGATCATCTTTGGATCTGTTCAGGAATGAGCAGCTCACCCAGAACCAGTTAGGTGCGCACTAAGTATAACCTCTAAAATCCACCCCCCTAAGGGCACGCCTGCCCTCAGCAGCTCTCAAGGGAGGGGAAAGTTAGCATACATAGGTGGCCCAACCTGGGATTTTTCTGATAGTAAACACTTATAAGCTGCTTTATGAAGAAAACAATGCTGCTAACTCTGGCTGTTAGATAGTCTGAAGCCAGCTTTTCCTTGTTATTTAGGGAAATCTGACCTCGCTTCATCTCTCTGGCTGCCTGATCTACCAAGTCTCTAGTTAAATTAATTTCTGCCTCTGCTGGCAGATTCCTTCCTCCTAGATCGTTTCCTTCCTTCCTTCCTTCTCTTCCCTCTCTCCCTCCCTCCGAATTTGCATTATATGAGCCATGGTGGCGCAGTGGTTAGAGTGCAGTACTGCAGACTACTTCTACTGCCTGCTGGCTGCCTGAAATTTAGCAGTTCAAATCTCACCAGGCTCAAGGTTGACTCAGCCTTCTGTCCTTCCGAGGTGGGTAAAATGAGGACCCAGATTGTTGGGGGACGACGACGACGACGACAATAGGCTGTCTCTGTAATCCGGTTAGAGAGGGCTGTGAAACACTGTGAAGAGGTATATAAGTGCTATTGCTATCTTCCTTCCTTCTTTCCTTGCTTCCTTCCCTTCTTTTACAGCTGATTGATCTCCAGGTAGTCCTTGAGTTACGACAACAATTGCAGCTGAGATTGCTGTCACAGTGCAGTTGCAGAGGGTAATGTCCTGTTGCTGGCACTCCTGGATTGCCGTCTCTTCACAATCCCAAAACATGCAGGTCATTAAGTGGGAGATGGAGGGAGTCCCAGGTGAGGAGCAGGGAGGCATTGCTTGTGAGTTGGGAGGCTGCAGTGTGGCATGAACTCAGGGAGGCTGGGAAAAGTGGGCGTGAGGAAAGTGTGCAAGTGCAAGAAAGCTCAGGGAAGGAGAGTACTGGTAGGTGTGAGCAAGCAAAGGGGGAAGAAAGGCACAATGTCAGCAAAGGAAAGCTGGGTGGGAAACTTACCCGATCAATGTTCTACTTCCCTTTGGCTTCCCCATTGACTTACCTGATCAATGATTTACTTCCCTCTGGCTTCCCCACTGACTTACCCGATCAATGTTCTATTTCCCTCTGGCTTCCCCATTGACCTACCTGATCAATGATTTACTTCCCTCTGGCTTCCCCACTGACTTACCCGATCAATGTTCTATTCCCTCTGGCTTCCCCACTGACTTACCCGATCAATGATTTACTTCACTCTGGCTTCCCCATTGACTTACCCAATCAATGTTTTACTTCCCTCTGGCTTCCCCACTGACTTTGCTAGTGGCAGCTAACAGAGAAGGCCAGCAACGGTGATCACGTGACTTCAGGATGCCGCAACTGGTCCTAAGGTGAGCTGGTTGCCAAGCATCTTAAATTTGATTAAGTGACCACGACGGCGCTACAACGGCCAGAACTTTGAGGACCACTCCTAAGTCCCTTTGTTCAGTGCCGCCATAACTTTGAACAGTTGCTGAACGAACGCTCGTAACTCAAGAGGCTACCTGTATCTCCATCAACATTAAGTGTCGATCAGGGGTTTCCAAACTTGGGAATTGAGACTTGTGAATGCCCATGCTGGGTGGGGTTATATAGAAGTTGAAGATCACAAGTCTTAAATTTGCCAAGTTGGGACACACACACACACACACACATACATACACACTGTAGATGATCCCAGGTGGGAAATGCTTGGCTTCTGGAAATATTGTGATTCTGTGTAAAGAAACCGATAGTTGCCTTTTAAAGAGTGAGAAAGTTTGGTCAATTCTGAGATTACTACCTTTGTTTTTGGTGACGGTCTTCCAGGTTTTTTTTCCTTTCCACTCTTTTTTTTTTTTTAATCTGTCCATTCTCTGAGCGGTGCTAATTAATCCGAACCGGCTTCTGCGTTGAAAATATAACTTTGTTGGGGGAAGGAAAGATACATTTCCTCAAATTTCATCATGGTTGCCTCTAATCTCACCTACTGGCGGAAGCTTTTTTCTTTCTATCACTTTTCAAGGATCGGTAGCATTTTGTAATGAAAGGTGTACTAACTTCCTTCCTTCAGGTACCTCAAGAAAACTGATATATGCTGAACAGGGTCATAATAAGACCCTTTATGTAGCCAGTTACATGTTAGAGTGAAGTCAATTCGGAGTGAAGGTTCTGCTTTTTGGCCTAATCGAGGGATCAGCAACCTGCGGCTCTGGAGCTGCATTGGCTCTTTCATCCCTCTGCTGCGGCTCTCTGTTGCCCCAAATATGCATCACAACCGCCAATTGCGACATCCACTGGCACATGATTTATTGGGTTTTTCAACCCCTGGTAGGCCAACCATGGTTAAATCCATGAAAAGTTTCAGAAGGAAACAGAATGTTTAATTCAACTACATATGCTAGTTTTGTGGCCACTCAGGAAATAGTCAGGCATGGGAAAGGTTTTGTGGTTCCCGGTGTTTTCTTTTCTGTGGGAAACAGGTCCAAATGACTCTTTGAGTGCTTTAAAGTTGCCGGCCCCTGGCCTAATCATATGGATGGTGCCAACTTGTGCGAACAGACTGCACTGTTTTTTTTCCAATTTGTCGTCTTCAGGTTATCTTCCAAATAAGTTGAAGCATCCAGAATTTGGGAATGGAATTCCTGGGCAACAGGTTCAGGGATAATATTGCTTAAAGAAGGCAATTTTTGCTTTTTTGGGGTGAAAAATATTCACACACCTTTACGAACAAAAGCCTGTAGAAGTTTTCACCTCTTCAGAATTCTTCATGTACCACGAAGTTGCTTGATAGTGAGACAGGCGGCATATACATTTAATAAATAAATAAGAGTAAGTAATACAGGGGTAGCCCCAAAGGTGCTTTTTCAAGAGGCAACTGGATTTTCTCGATTTTCTTTGAAGACGTTTTGCTTCTCATCCCAGAAGTTTCTTCAGCTCTGACTGGATGGAGGGGAGTGGAAGGATTTCTACGCAGACAGGTAAATCCTTCCCTTCCCCACCATCCAGTCAGAGCTGAAGAAGCTTCTGGGATGAGAAGCAAAACGTCTTCAAAGAAATGCCAGAAAGTCCAGTTGCCTCTTGTAAAAGCACCTTTGGGGCAACCGTGATCTGGATGGCTGAGAATCTCCATCAGTGGTACCTCAATACTCATTGTTAATTGGTTCCTGGAGGCGCGATCCATACTCCAAATAATGAGTACCCAACAAATTTTCCCCACAAGGAATAATGTGAGTCAAAAGGCAGCCGACTTCGACAAGTGCTAGCTTGTGCATTGAGTACTAAACAAACGATGAGTACCAGGGCAACATTTTCACATCAAAATGCGCCGAGTACCAAATTCAAGGCGTTTCAAAGCCATTGAGTATAATGGAAAGCTAAATCAAAGAATGGGGAGAATTGGGGGGGGGGGGGGGAGAACTCCCGATAATTGAGACCTTTCTACTTTTAGCAATTCCTTAAGTGCATGTTTCTCGTCTCAGTTCTTGGGATACGTTTTGAACATCCTTGTGCTGCATTCAGATCATAAGCTGCTGTTTTTAAAAGGATATATTTTTTTAAAATCTATTGCTATAAATATATATTGTGTGCCCAGCTACTTATGTAAAACGGTCAGCTTAAAAAGGTCAGCAGCAGTAGTTAAAAGCCATTCTACTGCCAATGGAGCTGGCCGTGGGATTATTGTTATTTATACACAGACTGATTTTTAGCTTTTTAATTATTATCTTTCGTTACATTACACACGATGACTACTGCACTCAAACAATCTTATATCAGGCTGTTTATTATAGATTTTTCCCCCCTGCATCCCAATGGGCGTTCGTTTTGTCATTCATGACACGGATAACATCCTGCCAATCTCAATAAAATGATTTTTTCCTCTGGATTTTTTTTTTTTTAATGTGAATTTTCTCAGAAATCTTCTCAAGCAGAACCACCGACTCACTGTAATGAAACAAACTTTTTAAAGCAGGGATCTCCAACCTTTGCAACTTTTAAGCTTTGCTGGCTGGAGAAGTCTGCGAGCTGAAGTCCTTCAGATTTAAAGTTGCAAAGGTTGGAGACCCCCGTTTTAAAGGACACAAGTTCTTTTCACTAGCTTTGCAGCTGAAAGCAGGGACAAATAATTACCTCGCTGCGCAAGATTTTTATCCTTTCTGCCAAATAGGGCTCATAAGCCCAAAAGTTTGATGAGAGCTCATGTCCTTTAACTTGGTTATTGCTACTGTTTTGTTAAAGACATGTTGCGAATGATTTGTTCAGGCAGTCCTTAATTTAACAACCACAATTGGGCCCCCAAAATTCTGTTGCCAAGCAAGACAGTTATTAAGTGAGTTTTGCTCCATTTTAACAACCTTTCTAGCCACAGCTGTGAATCACTGCAGTTGTTAGTAACACGAGGGTTAAATGAACCCATGGACTTGCCTTGTCAGAAGCATGCGCGCTCGTCGGAAGAGCTGCCCAGGTGGCATGCACATGCTGGAAAATGAACTTCTGGTTTTCAGTGTGCGCATATGCACCGGCCAGCTAGTCTCCTAGTTACTGGTGCGCATGCAACTATCAGCTGGCCGGTGCGCATGCTCACGCTGGAAAACGTATCTTAGAGTTTGCAGCACTCACTGCTGCATGCACGAAAGCCAGCTGATTATCGTGCGCGCATGCGTGCCAGAAACCCAGAAGAGGAACGGGCGACGCCCCACATGTCAGGCGACATGCACACGTGCCATAGGCTCGCCAATCACAGAGCTAGCGCATTGGGTTCTTAGCCTAGGACCTTGAGGGTTGTCCACATGGGCAAGATTTTCCAACTTTATTTGCATTTGCATTTGATTTTATCGTCTTAAACATGTTAAAAGTTGGGAGCTTTTCCAGTTTTGTAGGAAACCCTGGAAGTGGACTTCGGACGTCCTTCGGACAAAACGTCTCTTTGGGTTCCTGAACCCCAGCGACCGAAGGACATTGTCCTTATAAGAGAAATAGAAAGGAGAATTGCTTCTACTATTTCTGCCTTTGAATCAACAGCAAAGCAAGGAGGAGCAACAGCTCAGGGTGAAATTCCTCCAATTGTACTTCTTGCCATGTAGGTAGCAGTGTTTCCAGAACACTTTGCCTCTTCTTAAAAAAACACTTAAAAAATTTTTTGGGCCAAACTTGAATGAAATCTAATGTGCATCTACCTGGTTTTTCTTTCTTTCTTCATATATGTTTCTGCTTTGAAATAAACACAACTGTGAAATGTATATAGTTTCTTCACTGCTGTATGGGCAGAGGGGCCTGGAACTGCCCCCCCCCTCCCCCTCTGCGCATCCTTTGGGCCTGGAAAATTCCTTGCACCAATCTGGAAGCCAAAACAGGGCGTGGGAGCTCCACACGAGCCTCCCAAATGCTACGTGAGCACCCCCTGGACATGCTACGTGAGCGCCCCCTGGACATGCTACGCGAGCGCCCCTTGGACATGCTATGCGAGCGCCCCCTGGGGGTTGCCAGCCGACATTGTTTAGCCGACGGCACCCTGAGGAGGCCCTCTCTGTGGGAGCGAACTGGTCGGTGGGAGGTATTTGGTAGTAGGAGGCGGTCTTGAAGATATTATGGGGTCTTGAATGACCCCATAATGCCTTGCGGGTTGGAGTCTAGGGAACTGACTGGAGCTGAGTGTTTGCTGGCCGGGCGCCCTTCCCTGTTGCCAGGGTGGGGTTTCCCCCCCAGCAGATTTATTCTCATTGTGCCCGGAGAGAGAAATATCTGCCTCTACCTAGGATCGAATTCACCCCCTCCCGATTGTGAGGCGACAGCTCCACCTCTAGGCCACTGCACCACTCGCCTTATGATCTATAATAGAGCTTGCAATTCCTCACTGAGCAACTGTTCAAAGTTACAACGGACACCCCTCCCCCCCCAAAAGAACCCCACCCTTAAGACTCAATTTCTGAAGCTCTGCATTGGCTCCAGATGTATTGCAGGCTCAATGGGGGAAATAAGACAATACAACGGAATCTATAGTGAGCAATTGGATTCCAAAATTGCTTTTTCATGGATAACAAAGCAATATTGCCAAATACACAACACCTTGGACTGGCACCTCAAACGTTAAAAACAACACCCATCACATCTCACACTTTTGAGAGTTTTTACTCTTATTATACAACACCAGGATAGTTCAGCCGCCCATCACGTTCCATTATATACTGCAAAAAGGAATACATTTTGATTTCAGCTTCGGAAAGATAAACCCCCCATCGGCTGCCATACAATGTCGCAGACTAGAAATGGGCAACCTGCATGCTGCTGTTGCATGCAACCCCTATTCGAAGGATTATTTTAATGACGGTATCTATTCTTTCTAGGCACGTTTCCAAAAACGGGCTGGATTCTAAATGTGGAGGTTTGATTAAGGGACCAGAGGTGCTGTGTTTAATTTTTAGAATGACTGATTTGTGTTAAAAAATCAAGTCTCCAACAATTGTCTCTTAAGGTGAAGATATGTCACTGTTTGGGGATGAGGCAGTGGTAAAATGTAAATTTTTTTTGGCCACCGATTCTGTGGGTGTGGCTTGGTGTCATGTGACTGGGTGGGAGTGGCCAATTTACCCCCCTCCACCCCTACCCCACCCCACTTTTTAAAGCATTTCCCCCCCTGCCGGTTCAGGCAAATAGGCAGGGGAAAAAATGCTTTAAAAGGTGAAGAAAGAAAAAGCTGTGATCAGCTGTGAGCTGTCAATCATCAGAAGCCCCCCCCCCCCCACCCCTTAAAAACATTTGCCAAAATCTGCAGGGGAAAAAAAGGCTTTAAAAAAAAAGGGGGGGGGGAAGCTTCCCACGATGTGTGGCTCACAGCTTGAACCACACGATCCCCAAAAGCTATTTTTACTACTGGTTTGCAGAACCAACGACAATAGTTCCCATCAGTTCGGCCGAACTGGGAGGATTTCAAACCTAGGGTGGGGGGAAACCATGGATCCTTGATGACCTGTGGACTTCCAACTCCCAGAATTCCTGGCTGGCTCAGGAATTCTGGGAACTGAAATCCATCAGTCATAAAAGAGCCATGGTCCCCCACCCCTGGTTTAAAGCATGAAGGACACTGCTTTTTTGAGTTAACAAGCATATGCTGGGGTTGACTTTACGTAAAGAAAGATGCTCTTGTTTGTCCATACCTCCATGGTAAAATGTGATTTAAGAACGGAGAAGGATTGTCGGAGATTATCTATGCACCAAGACACAAAGAGGGACTTTATTTAGGGACCTCTGGCTTGCACTCTAAGGAGGAAAGGAGTCCCACTGTCCTAACGTTGAAAAGTAAATACACATCGCCATCTTTTAGTACGGCCTTCAACCTGGCAAATTCCTGCCAGGCGGACTGATTATAAAAACTTCTGAGCTTACACCTGCAAGAACCCAGGGTTGGGCACTCATGTACAGGAACGACCATGGCACAAGCTGAAATACGGGAGAGGATCGCGGCACGTTGAAAACGGCATGGAATTCATAAATAATGTACAATTCTTCCTGTAAGGAGAACAACTTTGAAACAACGAGGTATGCACCTCAGAAATTGTGATTGGCATTCCCCCCCCCCCCCTGTTCAACCCTCATCTCAGTTCCATTGGGAAAAATAAATAAATACACCGCCTCCAGTCTCTTTGGATCTTATCTCGAGCCGTAGGTCATGTCAGCCAGGCTGCCCCCTCTTCTTTTTCCACTCGGGATAAAGTCCAACCAAAAATGATAATCTTTTCAGCCACCAAAATGATGAGCTTTTCAGTAAATGGTGCACCAGTTGCTCCCATCGCTGGGCATGAGTCCCCCGGTAATTAAAAGGATCAGGTCCACAAACCACCAGATGCCAAGTCCTCCGAGAGTCAACAGTTTCCCCACTGCTGTACCTGTGTGGCCCAGGCAGAAGCGGTCCACTCCAAAGCAGCCCAAGAAAAAGGAGTAGAGCAGAGTGGTAATGAAGTAGTGTCCAGTGTATCTGGAATTCGAAAGTCGCCAAGAGAAGGGGAAAAAATGTTCAAAGGAAGTTTTAGGTATTATGCACAGCACCCTCTAATGCAGGGGGTCTCCAGCCTTGGCAACTTTAAGACTTGTGGACTTCAGTCCTAGAATTGAAGTCCTTCAAGCCCTAGAATTGAAGTCCTTCAAGCCCTAGAATTGAAGTCCTTCAAGCCCTAGAATTGAAGTCCTTCAAATCCTAGAATTGACGTCCTTCAAGCCCTAGAATTGAAGTCCTTCAACTCCTAGAATTGAAGTCCTTCAAGCCCTAGAATTGAAGTCCTTCAAGCCCTAGAATTGAAGTCCTTCAAGCCCTAGAATTGAAGTCCTTCAAGTCCTAGAATTGAAGTCCTTCAAGTCCTAGAATTGATGTCCTTCAACTCCTAGAATTGACATCCTTCAAGTCCTAGAATTGAAGTCCTTCAAGTCCTAGAATTGAAGTCCTTCAAGTCCTAGAATTGGAGTCCTTCAACTCCTAGAATTGAAGTCCTTCAAGTCCTAGAATTGAAGTCCTTCAACTCCTAGAATTGAAGTCCTTCAAGTCCTAGAATTGAAGTACTTCAAGTCCTAGAATTGACGTCCTTCAACTCCTAGAATTGACGTCCTTCAAGTCCTAGAATTGAAGTCCTTCAAGTCCTAGAATTGAAGTCCTTCAACTCCTAGAATTGACATCCTTCAAGCCCTAGAATTGGAGTCCTTCAACTCCTAGAATTGAAGTCCTTCAAGCCCTAGAATTGAAGTCCTTCAAATCCTAGAATTGACGTCCTTCAAGTCCTAGAATTGAAGTCCTTCAAATCCTAGAATTGACGTCCTTCAAGCCCTAGAATTGGAGTCCTTCAACTCCTAGAACTGAGTCCTTCAACTCTTGAGATTTTATACCGCTTTGTTTTTGTCAAGGATAAGTCTTAAATAATTGCACACTTGGATGGTGCAGGGCGCCCTCAACTTATGATCTGTCACTTAATAGCCTTTCAAAGTTATGATGAAGCCCCTAAAATATACTTAACAACCCAGTTCCAAAGTTCCGACAGGCACCTCTTCCCTCTGTGGTTACGCCACTGTATTTTGGGTGCTCAGAATGTACATGCAAAGCAACAGAATAATGATAATGATAATCATACCAATACGAGTGGGGAGTAAGAACGATAATAAGGATAAATAACACTACAGCCATGTTACGTGGATAAATATGTAATATTACAGCCAAACTACCTGAGTAAATACACATGATTTTAGTACAGGCGTATTATTTAATACATTTTTAAATATATATTTCATGTATTTTTATCACTGATTTTATTGCTACCTGTACACCGCCCTGAGTCCCGGAAGGGAGAAGGGCGGTATAGAAATTTAAATAATAAATACATAAAAAATAAATACTCATCCTACAGCCATACTACGTGGGTAAATACACATACTACAGTCATACTACGTGGGCTAATGCCTATGTAACACTACAGTTCCACTACATGAGTAAATACACATATATACTATAGCCATATGTGGGCTAATACATATGTAATTCTACAGCCATACTATGTGCGTAAATACACATACACATCCTACAGCCGTACTATGTGGGTAAATGCACATTAGACAGCACTGAATTACTGGTACGTGTTCAGGTTTTACTGAGGAGTAGAGAAGCTCATAAAACCAAAACCAAAAAATTACTGCTAAGAATGTGCTGCACTCGGCTTCTGCAAGGTAATGCTGCCCGGTCACCTGAAACCACAAAAATTGACCAAGAAAAGGAACTTACTTTATGCACGGCTTGTTCCCACGCAGAAAGGTTCGCTGTCCTGCACACTCAATGCCATCCAATGCCCTGCAAAGGACTCGAGTGTGGCTGACGTCGCTGTATGCTTGGCCACCGAACTGTTACAAGGACAGAAAATAGCAGAACGAATGCAAGATTTATTGGCTGACGTTCCTTGGTTACTGTTCTGACCGCGGCTTCCCAAGAGTATGAAGCAAACTCCTTGTCACGACAAAAACCCCTTTTATTCATTGACTGTGAATTCTGCTCATTCACCTCCAACAAAATCTTTGAAGGGAGGATTTACGGTCACAGACCTTATCTGGCTTGGAGAGCTGCCAGGCCGAGATCTGCAGAACTTGGCAAGGAGCCTCGGAGAGTCACGAACCAATGAAGCGAACTAATGGTCTCTTGCAAACTCCACTCCCCTTTCGCCCCTCTTTTATTTCCTTTGGGAGGGGCCATTCATCATCCACCTGTGGCCTTAATCCCAAATCGACCCGTTCTTTAGCTATTCCCTTCGTCTGGCAACTCTACGCATGTGCACACTGGGAACAGGCTCCAGTTGTTCATCTGGCTCACAGATGTCTGACTCTGAAGGCAGCTGATAACTGGCATACGGCTCTGGCCCTGTCTGCCTCCGACACAGAGCCCTCCTCAGAGTCTTTACCAGACTCCAGGACTGGTCCAGGTTCCTTCCCAACCTCCTCATTGTCCGAATCTGCTGCCAGCCCTGCTGGCGGGCCACAACAGTTATGTATTCCTTTGCCAATTAAAACTGAAGTTCTTTATCTAAGAAGATGACAACCAAATAACGATCACCTTGCTCACCTTGAGACAGCCGTAACCCAATTCATCCCGTGCGCTTATATTCCCGTTGTGGTCCACAGGGGCCTCGCATTCTATGAATTCTTCAGGTCTGCATATAAATCAAAAACCGAGTTCAGATTTGAAAAGCCGCTCTCAAAAGTTGCATTGCCCATACAGTTAGCCTGTAACTTACAATCAAAAATTGAGCCCAACATTTCCATGGCTAAGCGAGACAGTTAAGTGCGGCTAAGTAGACTCCATGCCAGGAAAGACTGGGGTTTTTTTTTGTTTGCTGCTAGCCATTTTCAAGCTAAGGCTGGCTAGAAACGCACCTGAGATGCGCCACTGGACCCTGCCCCAAACAGGAGAGGACAGTCTAGAGGACCTCAAGGAGAGCCCTTCCAACTCCCATGATTCTCTGGGGCAGCTTCTTGGGGCAGGGTGGGGAAAGACATGCATTGCCCACCTGGAACTGGTGAGAATTGGGTGCTACAAAGCCGGGGGGGGGGGGGGGCTTATATCCTTTCTGTGGGGCCATTTTTTAATGTTTTTCTCCCCCAATTTAAATAGGCTTGACCCCTGCCCTCGCATCTCAAGCCCCTCCCCTTGTGCCTCAAGCCCCGCCCCTCACCATTTGTAGGACCGTTTTTAACGCTTTTCTCCCCAACTTAATAGGCTTGGCCCCGCCCCTCTCCCCATAGGCCCCGCCCCATGTCATTTGCATTTTTTAATGCTTTTCTCCCCCAATTGAAATAGGCTTCGCCGCTCCCCTCGCCCCTCAAGGCCGTCCTCACAGGTAATTGCAGGGAATCAGCGGCGCGTACGGGCCTTGGTACTCCCAGAGGCTGGCGGGGGTTGCGTGAGGGAGCCGCTGCTGCCCTTCTACCTCTGGAGCGCTGGCGGGGCTCTCGGTGGCGTTGTGCTGGTGGGTCCGGGAGACCCCCTGCAGCAGGAGCAGGTTGCCCAGCAACAGAGCCGCCTGACCACACAGGAGCGCGTAACAAATCGGCCCGCCGCCCGCCATAGCGGAGACGGCGCCCTTCCAACTTCCGGCCCAGGCCGGTCGCTTCGGAAATACGTCCTTCGCTCGAGCGGCACCTTTCCACCAATCGCGAGCCAGTCCCCCTCTGAGAGGGCGGGCCTCGCCTCGCGGCTCCGTCCAATCAAAAGCGGGGCTTGGCAAGGGGCGTCGCCGCCGTATATACCATAGAGAGGCAGCAATAGAAGGACCGCTGAACGTTCAGGGCCAAAGCGCGGTGTGAACCGATCTGCGACGCGAAATCCCTTCGGGGCGGAATGCGGTCCCTATGGTAAAGCTGTCGGACCTGCGCTCTGCCGCCACCTAGAGGCCCTCAGAGCTTAGCAGGCGAGATCCTGCATCTGTGACGCCGAAAGAGGCTTTCAGTCGTCGCCCCGCCCACTTTCTCGAGCGCAGCCCCGATTGACTCCTGGCATCCAATAAGACGCAGCGGTCAAGGAAGAACGGCGCTTCACAACCTGGCCGACAGATGGCAGCAGCGGCCGCCACTTGCTGGAGGAGAAACAAGGTTACGATTCATTCGAATTAGGGAGTTTGCAAACCACGTGGAAACGCTGCCAAGTTTGAGGTCTTATATATATTGTTACATATTGTGCAAATCAACCTTATACGTTTAACTTAACGCCTAGAAATTTATATTAAAAACCTGGTTCCTTCCCCCCCCCCCCCCCCATTTGCTCATATGTGGACACCCATCTTAAAAGTGGTTTTCAAAGTTTGAAAAGCACCGAATTAGCTTAAACCAGGGATGTCCAAACTTGGGAACTTTAGGAGTTGTGGACTTCAACTCCCAGAATTCCCCAGCCAGCAATGCTGAAGTAGAATAGAGTAGAACAGAACAGAACCGAATATGGATTAGGAATAGGAATAATAGTGGAGTGGAGTAAAGTAGAAGAGGTAGAGGAGAGGAGAAGAAAATTAGAATAGAATAGAATAGGAGAAAATTATAATGGAATAGAATAGGATATGAATAAGATAGACAATAGAATAGGAGAAAATTAGAATAGAATAGAAAATAGAAAAGAAAAGAAAATAGAATAAATATGAATAGGATAGAAAATAAAATAGAATAGAATAGAAGAAAATTAGAATGGAATGGAATAGAATAGAATACGGTATGAATAGGATACAAAATAGAATAGGAGAAAATTAGAATAGAATTGAGAATAGAATAGAAAAGAAAATAGAATAAATATGAATAGGATAGAAAATAGAACAGAATAGAAGAACATTAGAATGGAATGGAATGGATTGGAATAGAATAGAATAATAAAATGAGAATAGAGTAGAACAGAATAGAATATGGAATGGAATGGAATAGAATAGAATAACAGAATTGGAAGAGACCTTGGAGGTCTTCTAGTCCAACCCGCCTCCTAGGCTGGGGAATTCTGGGAGTTTGAAGTCCACAAGTCTTAAAGTTCCCAAGTTTGGACATCCCTGGCTTAAACTAAATAAGGATGTGCAGATGAGGCCCCTCTAATGGCAGAAAGCGAAGAGGAACCAAAGAGCCTCTTGATGCGGGTGAAGGAGGAGAGTTCAAAGGTTGTCTTCAAACTCAACATGAAGAAAACTAAGATCATGGCATCCGGTCCTCTCAACTCCTGGCAAATAAGATGGGGAAGAAATGGAGGGAGTGACACATTTTATTTTCCTGGACTCCAAGAGCACCGCAGATGGGGACGGCAGCCAAGAAATTAAAAGACCCTTGCTCCTGGGGAGAAAAGCGATGGGAACTCTAGACAGCAGAATAAAAAGGAGAGACATCACTCTGTCAACAAAAGTGCGTCTAGTCAAGGTGATGGTTTTCCCACTTGCAATGGATATCTATGGAAGTTGGACCATGAGGAAGGCTGAGCGCCAAAGAATGGAGGCCTTTGAACTCTGGTGTTGGAGAAGACTCCTGCACTGAGTCCCTTGGACCGCAAGGCCATCCAACCGGTCAGTCCTAGAGGAGATCCACCCTGACTGCTCTTTAGAAGGCCAGATCCTGAAGAAGAAACTCAAAGACTTTGGCCACCTGATGAGAAGGAAGAAGGACTCCCTGGAGAAGAGCCTGATATCATGTTGTGTTTTTTTAAAGTTTTTGATGGTGGGTCTTATTTTTCTTATCTTGTAGCATTTTTGCCGTTTGTTTGCGATGTCAGTAGTTTTGTTTATAATTGTCCAATCTCCTTGCTTCATTCACACAATTTGACAGGGCGTGTTGTGCAGTTGGCATTGTATTCTTCATGTAACATTTTTGCTTTACTTCTTTCCATCCTCTTTTTAAAAAATAAGTTTTGTGGAACCTATTTTAACATTTAAAAAACAAAACGCAAATTTCCACTCATTACAGCGATTCTCTATCAGTATCATTAATGTCATTCATATTTAAATAAGCTCTATTTCTATATTCTCTGATATACTTTATATTATATAGTCTCTTAGAATATAACAATATTTACAGATCTATACAGCATTATCATATTTGCTGTAGATAATACTTAGTTCTCGTACAATACCTTGCGTCTGTCGTCCAGCCATTTATACCATCTACTCCATACTTTTTAATTACTCCGATTCTTCTCTATCCTTCAGTTCCATGGTCAGCCTATCCATCTCTGCACACTCAAGTACCTTTCTTACGATCGTTGCATCTGAAGGGATATTATCCTGTTTCCAATTTTGAGCGAATACTATTCTTGTTGCCGTTCATATATGTAGTATTATATCCTCTTTTTTTTGTAATGCAACTGCATTACAAAACTGGGAGGGAAAAAAAACTGGATGTAGCATGATATTTTAATTTTGGGTGCCTTTGCTTTCAAACTTTTTTTCTTTCTTCACAGATACAAATTTGGAATTGAAATTTGGAATTGCGCTGGGGTTGTACAATTGTACCAGGAGGATTAGTTTGCTGCTCTGAGGATGCTTTTGATAAAATAATACCATCTCAGTTGTACTCCACTGGGGAGGAGACATTCATGATCCCTATACCTTTGTCACTAAGGAACAAAAATCATATATTCTTTTCTCAGCTTGTTCTCTCTATCCCATGTCGGTATTTTTTTTGTTTTTGATGGAAAACTGTTCCAGTAAATTGTAAAAAGGGAAAGAATTAAAGGCCTCCTGTAAATATTATTATGAAGCAGGTGCATGGATATCGTTAACAATTTGGAGGGACCGATTCATTTGTCCTTTGATGAAGGACTTTTGGGAACGATGAAATATCTAGCCAGTTTCATCGTGAGGGGGGTAAGACACCCCAAAAACCCCTCGGGGTGTGTGTTCTTTTAAGATACAGCCTGTTGTGCCTTAACATGGCTTCTACTGTGCAGCACAGTGGAGTTGCCATGGTTAACGGCTTCACAGTACTCCACAAGGGGGCTCCCTCTGGTAAGGGGAAAAATCCAACATTAGAAATTACATTTGATCTGGACTTTTCCCCCTCTATAAATAAACACCCAGGCAACGCCGGGTTATCGGCTAGTAATTTATACAAGCAAATTGCAAAAAAAGGGAAAGCTTTAAAGCCATCCTGTAAATGTTGTTATTATGAAGCAGGCTCATAGATATCCGTCAACAATTTGGAGGGGCTGAGTCATTGGTCCTTGGATGCAGAATTTTTGGAGGAGGATGAAGCAACCCGCTAGTTTCAAATTTCAGCCTTTTGCTTGAAAACATAACCTTCGCCCTTTTGATCTGCTCAGTAGAGAGAGAAAAGAACAAAACACAAGCCAAAAGGGAAACTAGGTGTGGATCTACAGCATTTTGGATGCCAAGCAAAGCAAAGCAAAGCAAATAACAAGTTTTTCCCCCCAAAAAAATCTTTTTAGCCTCCACTAATTAAATGTGTTGGAATTCACGCTCTTTGCCAGGCAGTGTGACCTGGACTTGCTTCGTTTGCTAGTGATGAAGGACTGGAGGTAATTCATGCAGGTCGTCTTCGACCTATTGGCCACAATTGAGTCTCAGTTTGCAGAGCAAGGCAGATGTTGAAGGAGGTTTGCTCCATTTTGCCACCTTTTCTTGCCAAAGTTGTTAAATGAATCAGTGTTGTTTGTCATCTGCACCGGCGTAACTGTCTGGTTTGGCTCTGCAACCCAACAAGGCAGATACAGACTTCAGAGGAGAATCAGAACTGCAGAAAAACACAATGGCTGCCAACCTGCCTTCCATTGAGGACCTGCACACTGCATGAGTCAAAAAGAGGGCTGGGAAAATATCTACAGACCCAGAACACCCTGGACATAAATTGTTTCAGCTCCTACCCTCAAAATGAGGCTATAGGGCACTGCACACCAAGACAACTAGACACAAGGACAATTTCCCCCCCAAACGCCATCACTCTGCTAAACAAATAATTCCCTCACCACTGTCAAACTATTCACTAAGGCTACATTACTGTTACTATTAGTCTTCTCATCCTTCCTATCACCCATCTCCTCCCACTTATGACTGCAGGACTGTAACTTTGTTGCTTGTATCCTTTTGATTTGTATTGATATTGTTTCCTGATTGCTTATTTGTATCCTATGACTATCATTAAGTGTTGTACCTTATGATTCGTGACAAATGTATCTTTTCTTTTTATGTACACTGAGAACTTATGCACCAAAGACAAATTCCTTGTGTGTCCAATCACACTTGGCCAATAAAGAATTCTATTCTTTCTGTTCTGTTCTATTTCTATTTTTATTAATTTTCCTGTATTTCTCTCCTCTCTCCTCTCCTCTTCCATTCCATTCCATTCTCTTAATTTTCTCCTATTACTCTAATCTCATCTTCTATTCTATTCCTATTCTATTCTATTCTATTCTATTTCAGTTCTAATTTTCATCTATTCTATTCTATATCAATTCAATTCTAATTTTCTTGTTTCAGTTCCATTCCATCCCATTCAATTCTATTAATTTTCTCCTCTCCTCTCCTATTCTATTCTTATCCTATTCTATTCTTATCCTATTTCTATTCTTATCCTATCCTATCCTATCCTATCCTATCCTATCCTAATCCTATTCTATTCTTATCCTACCTATCCTATCGTATCGTATCCTATCCTATCCTATCCTAATTCTATTCTTATCCTACCTATCCTATCCTATCCTATCCTAATCCTATCCTAATCCTATTCTATTCTTATCCTACCTATCCTATCGTATCCTATCCTATCCTATCCAGTCGTTCAGTGAATCTACTTGCTCCCTGGATAACCAGATCAGGGCAGAAGTGAATCCTGATCCGTCAAAGCAGAACGATTGATTGTGGTAGTAGAGGTTTCCTCCTGCTTGAGCAGGGCGGGCTGGACTAGAAGACCTCCAAGGTCCCCTCCGGCTCCCTCCCTCCCTCCTCCCCCGCTTAAGCCAGAGCCCCTAAGCCGCCGGGGGTGGGTAGGTGGGTGGCCGGCTGGGGTAGGGAGCGGAGTCAGCGGCTCCTCCCCGGGGGTGGCTCCCGGGACGGGGGAGGCCCGCCTCGCCAGCCTCCATAGCCGGAGCGGCCCCGAGCTCCGCTCCGCTCCGCCGGCGGGGATGCGGAGAGCGGAGAGCGCCCGCGGCTCCCGGCTGCTGCTGCTGCTGCTGCTGCTGCTTTGCCCGGCGCTGAGCTCCTCGGCCGAGCAGCCCGGTGAGTCCGCCGCCCCCTCCCCGAATTCCCCCCTGGCCGCATCGGGCAGCGAAGCCCGCGGGGGTCGTCCGTCTCCCGGCTGGCCACGGGCAACCTCCGGGCAGGTGCGGAGGGGGGGCGGGCAGGGGAGAGGGAGGAGGGGGGGCTTCCCCGCAGGGACCCCCGAGGGACGGGCGAAGCGAGCCGAGGGGAGAGGGGCGCCCCGGGTTCCCGGCTGGGCGGAGGATGCTGGGGCTCGGGGGTGGCTGGGGGGGTTGGAGGGGGGGGGAAGGGGAAGAGGCCGGCCGCCAACGCCTCGCCTCGGCCCGCAGAGCCCCCGGGTCTGGCTGGGAAGGTCGGTGGAGGCCGCCCGCTCTCTTCCAGCCCGGCTGATAGATAGATAGATAGATAGATAGATAGATAGATAGATAGATAGATAGATAGATAGATAGATAGATAGATAGATAGATAGATAGATAGATAGGTGAAGGGAGAGGGAGAAATAGAGAAAGAAAGAGAGAGTTAAATATATATAGATAGAGAAAGGGGGGAGGGGGAGAAAGAAAGAAAGTGAGCAAAAGAAAGAGAGAGAAAGAGGGAAAAAGAAAAGAGAGAAAAGAGAAAGGGAGAAAGAGAAAGAGAAAGAAAGAAAGGGAGAGGGAGAAATAGAGAGAGAGAAAGAGAGAAAGAGAGAGCTACAGAGAAAGAAAGAGAGAAAAAGAAAAGAGTGAAGGAAAGAAAAGAGAGAAAGAAAGGGAGAAAGAGAGAAAGAAAGAAGGAAAGAGAAGGAGAGGGAGAAATAGCGAGAGAAAGAAAGAGAAAGACAGGGAGAAAGAGAAAGAAAAAAGTAGGGATAGAAAGAAAAAGAAAGAAAGAAAGAAAGAGAAAGCAAGAGAGAGAGAAAGAAAGAAAAAGAGGGGGAAATAGAGAGAAAGAAAGAGAAAAAGATTGAGATAGATGGATGGAGAGTGTCTCTGCTGCCCTTGTGACCCCCTCCTTGTGACCCCTCCGCCTGCTGCCTATTTCACCCAGGAGAAAGTTGTTTTGGAGAAGCCCTTTTGATTGTGCCCTCATCTTAGGCTTCGTTGTGGTGTCTCTTCTGAACGCAGAAAAGGGCCGTGGGCGCCAAAGCCGCCTCTCCCTATGGGGCCCAGGAGCGTTATGGGGAGGGGCTTTGGATGAAGCAAGATTAGAGCTGCTGGGGTGGGGGAAACACACATCCATGGGCACACCTGTAAAGAAACCCTATCCAAGCTTTGGAGTCGAGGAAGAGAAAGTTTTGTGTTTCAAGAGCATTTCCCCCCCCCCACACCCGCCCCCATTGGCTGAAAGTGAGAGTCAAAGTCCACACCTTGCTTTGCTGGAGAATTGTGGGAGTTGAAGTCCACACCTCTCCCAGCTGCCAAGGTTGAGAAACAATGAGTGGAACATTTATTTGTGTCCTCAGGATCACCTGAGTAGATCAAATAGTTCCTGTAGCCTGCAATTTTCCCCCCCTCTGGGAATCCATTCCTGCCCCCCACCCCATTCCGAGGGTCTCCATCCCAAATTGTATAGCTAAAAGTCTGTAGAGATTCTCCATCATCCAGGTCTTGGTTGTCCTCAAAGGGGCTTTTTTTCAGGAGGCATCTGGACTTTCTGGTTTATCTCTTTTGAGGATGTTTCACTTCTCATCCAAGGAGCTTCTTCAGCTCTGACTGGATGGCGGGGAAGGGAAGGATTGATTCTCCTTGCAGACAGCTGGTCCTTTGCATCCTTTGAGAGGGTCGTTGAGGCCACTTGGAGGTTAATCTGTGACCTCGGGGTCACCTGAGTGGTGCAAAGGGTTCCTGTAGCCTGCAATTTTTTCCCCCTCTGGAAATCCCTTCCTACTCCCACACCATTCAAAAGGCGTTCATCCCAAATTGTATAGCTAAAAGTCTGTAGAGATAGTAAATCACCCAGGTCAGGGTTGTCCCAAAGGGGCTTTTTCAGGAGGCAAATATTTTCCCAGCCCTCTTTTTGACTCGTGCAATGTGCAGGTCCTCAGTGGAAGGCAGGTTGGCAGCCATTGTGTTTTTTTGCAGTTCTGATTCTCCTCTGAAGTCCGTTTCTGACTTGTTGGGTTGCAGAGCCAAACCAGACAGTTGTGGAGGTACAGATGACAGACTCCATCACTCCTCTGTAGAACTGAATCAGCGGCTCCTTGGGCAGTTTTATAATTGTAATTATAATAGGAAATCGAGACCATAGTGAGCCTGATGCAGGGATATGGGCTTTGACTGTTTCTCTAAAATGAGCAGAAAAGAGGGAAGCGTGCTTACTAATCTCCACAAGCCCACACCTGCCCGCTCCATGCAGGAAATAAATTCTGTAGCATATTAAATCCATCCAGGGTGTTGTGGCCCACCAGCGGCCAAAGAAGCTGGCAACAGATTCGGACAGTGAGGAGGGTTGGGGAGGAAGATGGGCCAGTCCTGGAGGCTGGGGAAGGCTCTGAGGAGGGCTCTGTGTCAGAGGCAGAGACGGGGCCAGGACCACTCCACTCCACTCCATTCTCTATTTTCTATTATTTTCTATTTTCTATTCCGTTCCCTCTCTATTCCATCTTCTCTTCTCTTCTCTTCTCTTCTCTTCTCTTCTCTTCTCTTCTCTTCTCTTCTCTTCTCTTCTCTTCTCTTCTATTCTATTCTATTCTATTCTATTCTATTCTATTCTATTTTTTATTCCATTCGATTTATTCCATATTCTATATTCTCCTCCTCTCCTCTCCTTTCCTCTTCTATTTTGTATTCCGTTCTATTCCATTCTATATTCTCTTCTCTTCTCTTCTCTTCTCTTCTCTTCTCTTCTCTTCTCTTCTCTTCTATTCTATTCTATTCTATTCTATTCTATTCTATTCTATTCTATTTTTTATTCCATTCGATTTATTCCATATTCTATATTCTCTCCTCTCCTCTCCTCTCCTCTCCTCTCCTCTCCTCTTCTATTTTGTATTCCGTTCTATTCCATTCTATATTCTCTTCTCTTCTCTTCTCCTCTCTTCTCTTCTCTTCTCTTCTATTCTCTTCTCTTCTATTCTATTCTATTCTATTTTTTATTCCATTCGATTTATTCCATATTCTATATTCTCTCCTCTCCTCTCCTCTCCTCTTCTATTTTGTATTCCGTTCTATTCCATTCTATATTCTCTTCTCTTCTCTTCTCTTCTCTTCTCTTCTCTTCTCTTCTCTTCTCTTCTCTTCTCTTCTCTTCTCTTCCCTTCCCTTCCCTTCCCTTCCCTTCCCTTCTCTTTCTACCTATAATTCTAATTCTTACTCTTGATTTCAATTACGTGAGTCTGGCCTCCCCCATTGACTTTGCTTGTTGAAAGCCGGCTGTGAACATTAGAAATGGTGATCCTGGGATCCCAGCACAGGGCCTGAATCTTGTTCCCACGACCACAGCAATGCTATAACCGTCGTAAGTGTGGACAATGATCTGAAGTTCCTTTTTTCAGTGCTGCTGTAACTTCAAGCGGTCACTAAATGAATGGCGATAAGTTCATACCTGCGTATGAAGCCATTGCATTGCATAGAGTAGCAGGGTTTCTCCAATATCCAGAGAATAGATGTAAGGAATTCTCTTCTCTTATATATGTGTCGGTGTTGTGGCCCTCCAGCGGCCAGTGGAACTGGGGGAAGACTCAGACAGTGAGGAGGTCAGGGAGGAAGATGGGCCAGTCCTGGAGTCTGGGGAAGGCTCTAATGAGGGCTCTGTGTTGGCTGCAGGACCGTCCAACAGTTATCAGCTGCCTTCGGAGTCGGACATCAGTGGGACAGAAGAACAGCTGGAGCCTGTTCCCAGTGTGCGCATGCGCAAAGCTTCCAAACGAAGGGAACAGTTAAAGAACAGGGGTCGACTTGGGAGGAAGGCCACAGGTGGACGATGAATGTCCCCTCCCAGAGGAAACAAAAGAGGAGTGAAAGGGGAGTGGAGTTTGCAGGAGATCATTAGTTCGCTTCATTGGTTTGTGACTCTCTGAGTCTCCTTGGCAAGTTCTTCAGATCTCAGCCTGGCAGCTCTCCAAGCCAGATAAGGTCTGTGACCATAAATCCTCCCTCGAAAGACTTGGCTGAATGTGAATGAGCAGAATTCACAGTCAATTAATAAAAGGAGTTTTTCGCAGGGCTGCCAGGAGAAGGGAACAGCTGAGGAACAAGGACCAACTCGGGAGTAAAGGCCACAGGTGGACAGTGAATGGCCCCTCCCATGGGGAATAAAGGGGAGCAAAGGGGAGTGGAGTTTGCAGGAGACAGTTAGTTCAATTCATGAGGGGGAAGATCTGTTCTTGACTTCTGGCCAAGCAATTGCTGCTACAGCGTGGCGTTTGGAAGATATCGGCCTGGCAGCTCTCCAAGCCTGATCAAGGCCTGTAGTTGTGGAATCTCTTGAAAGACTGTTGGCTGACACTATGCTGGAGAGGAATTCCCTTTAGCCTAAATAAAAAGAGATTTTATCGGGACAAGGAGTTGGCCTCATGATCTTGGGAGGCCTAGGTCAGAACAATCTGTTGCCCAGATGAGATTTGAAATGTTTCTATTTCTAGCTGATTATTGTCCTGCAGTCAAAACCTGTTGGACAAAGAGCCGTGAAATAACACAATACTGTTTAATGCAGTGGTAGTCAACCTGGTCCCTCCTGCCTACTAGTGGGCGTTCCAGCTTTCATGGTGGGCGGTAGGACTTTTGTCCGATACTGAAGCACTTTCCTTTTTTAAATTTAATTGACTTCCCTACTTTATAAATCACCCTTACTGTGGAACTGGTGGGTGGTGAGAAAATTTTACTACTAACAGAGATACAAAAGTGGGCGGTAGGTATAAAAAGGTTGACTACCCCTGGTTTAACGAATGGATGAACTGCTCACCGAAGGCATGCAACGCAAATTTGGTTTCTTCGATATATTTTTTAATTACCAATATTATTTGCTGCCTGGGATCGGGTTGGTTTCCCTTCGTTGAAGACGAAATCTCTCAAAATCAGCACGAGGAAGGATGAGAAACAGGAAAGAGTTCATTGCAAGAGCCCAGAGTTCACGGGAAACTATCCAAGCTCGGTTTCCTAGTAATGGGAATATAAATCCGATTACCACCTCGTGGCTGAACCGTTTTTCCCAAGCATCTTTCCTCTGGGGAGAAGATAGAGAAGGAATTAATAATGTGGCATCAAGACGTTGAGCTGCAAAACTGTAAATGTTCTCATTTCAAGTTTCCAGCGGCCAGTTTAGTTGGAAGGGACCTTGGAGGTCTTCTAGTCCAACCCTCTGCGTAGGCAGGAAGCCCTATACCATTTCAGACAAATGGTTATCCAACATCTTCTTAAAGACTTGCAGTGTTGGAGCATTCACAACTTCTGGAGGCAACTTCTGTTCCACTGATTAATTGTTCTCACTGTCAGGGAATTTCTCCTTAGTTCTAAGTTGCTTCTCTCCTTGATTAGTTTCCACCCATTGCTTTTTTGGAATCAAGTTTTCGAAGCAGCTTTTGAATCAAGATGAGACTGGGAAAGGTTTAGGCAGGGCTGGCCTTTTTGAATTAGTCTGGGGTCAGACGTTCAAAGTAGCTGTTCCTCCAGGCGCAGATACACAGAGTTGGAAGGGACCTTGTAGGTCATCTAGTCCACCCCCCTGCCCACGCAGGAGACACTACACCATTTCTGACCAATGGCAGCCCAATCTCTTCTTGAAAGCCTCCAGGGATGAAGCTCCCACAACTTCTGAAGGCAACTTCTGTTCCATGGGTTGATAAGAAAGTTCCTCCTTATTTCCAGGTTGAATCTCTCCTTGATCAGTTTCTACTGGTTCTGTGGGCGTGGCTTGGTTGGCTACCGGTTCTCCAGAACTAGTCAGAACCTGCTGAATACCACCTCTGGCTGGACTAGAAGACCTCTAAGGACCCTACTAGCTATTCTGACTATATTCTAACTATTCTGACTAAACCTTCCTGTGTCAGCAAACACAGGGAGAAGCAGCATCTTCTAGCAAAGTCTTCACAAGTTGAGTGGGAGCTTCATCAGTGGTGGTTTTTAAGAAGAGATTGGACAACTGTTTGTCTGAAATGGTATAGGATCTCCTGCTTGAGCAGGGGGTTGGACTAGAAGGCCTCCAAGGTCCATTCCAGCTCCATTATTCTGTGGTTAATCTTGGGTGAGATTCACAGCCTTTGGGGCTGGTTGGTAGCTCAACAGCTTGAGTCCTAACCAAGGACCTAGGAACTGTCAAGGTAACGTCGGAGGATAGAAGCTGTCCCAAGCAGGGTGGCCCTTTGTAGAGTCAGAATGTTCAAGTCTGGTAAATTTAGAATTTCCAAATAGCGAGGTAGCCCTTTAGGTATTGCAACAACAACAATAATCATCATCATCATCATCATCATCATCATCATCATCATCATCATCATCATCATCATCATCTATATAAATAAAAATGTAACAAGGGTTTGTTCAAAACTGCTAATCTCAGAAAGTCCTGCACCGATCGCTTCCAAATTTTCACATAACGTTCCTTTGAAATACGGCACCAATGATATATATAGATTGTGTAGATGTCACACCTGTGCCAGGTACACGCAACGGAAATGTAAAAAATTGTAAATAAGGTAGGTAGATGGATACAGAGAGAGCAGTGGGCCACAGGTATTATGATATAAAATACTCTGTCCATAAGATTCAAGGAGAAATACGGTAGGTAGGTAGGTAGATAGGTAGGTAGAGGGAGAGAGAGGGAGAAATACAGTAGGTAGGTAGGTAGGTAGGTAGGTAGAGGGAGAGAGAGGGAGAGGGAGAAATACAGTAGGTAGGTAGGTAGGTAGAGGGATAGAGAGAGGGAGGGAGAAATGCAGTAGGTAGGTAGGTAGGTAGAGGGATAGAGAGAGAGGGAGAAATACAGTAAGTAGGTAGGTAGGTAGGTAGAGGGAGAGAGAGGGAGAGGGAGAAATACAGTAGGTAGGTAGGTAGGTAGGTAGAGGGAGAGAGAGGGAGAGGGAGAAATACAGTAGGTAGGTAGGTAGGTAGGCAGATAGAGGGAGGGAGAGGGAGAAATACAGTAGGTAGGTAGGTAGGTAGGTAGGTAGGTAGAGGGATAGAGAGAGGGAGGGAGAAATACAGTAAGTAGGTAGGTAGGTAGGTAGAGGGAGAGAGAGGGAGAGGGAGAAATACAGTAGGTAGGTAGGTAGGTAGGTGGAGAGAGGGAGAGGGAGAAATACAATAGGTAGGTAGGTAGGTAGTGGGATAGAGAGAGAGAGGGAGAAATACAGTAAGTAGGTAGGTAGATAGGTAGAGGGAGAGAGAGGGAGAAATACAGTAGGTAGGTAGGTAGGTAGGTAGGTAGAGGGAGAGAGAGGGAGAAATACAATAGGTAGGTAGGTAGGTAGTGGGATAGAGAGAGAGAGGGAGAAATACGGTAGGTAGGTAGAGGGAGAGAGAGAGGGAGAGATACAGTAGGTAGGTAGGTTGGGGGTTATACGGTGGTTGTGTGTACGTGTTTGTGTGTGCAGGGGTAGATCTACACACACATTGGTTGGCCATTTAACCAGACTGGGCCACAGCATCGCGTGGCCGGGAACGGCTAGTAATAATAACAACAACAACAAATAATAATAGTAATAACAAAAATAATTGCAGTAAAACAGTATGCAAGGTTGTGTTGTAAAATTGGACTATATCTCCGTATTGAAGCAGGGTGCTAAGAGGCATCTGAAGGATGTTTGTGATCATTTTTGTGAAGAGGGATTGTGCTGAATTTCCAAGATAATCTTTCTTCACACAATAGGCCCGCTGTGCTCTCTCAAGGAGACATTAGTTTCGCCGCCTCACAACAGCCATAATGTGTCCATTTCGAGATGCCATAAAACCCCGAGTTCCCAGATCTCTTGAAAACAAATAAGTTGGCCGCTCAGAGTTGTTTCTAACGTTGTGTGTTTATTTATTTAGTTATTTATTTTGGTGCAGCAATATTTTCTTTTTTCTTGACGATCTTGCGTATTTGGAAGCTGGTTTTCTACGAGCCGAGCATTTCTGAGGGCCACTCTTTGCGCGCGGCCGTTTCGTTCCCTTGTTGCTTTGCAGTGTGCGACAAAAAGTGTGAAATGAGGATTTGCTGTGTACACTTTGCAAAAAAAAAATATTATAATATCACTGTATCTAAATATTACTAAAACTCTCCTGTAACCTAACAGTGCATCATACTGGAATAATTTTTTGATCCAATGTATCTCAAATGGGGTAACTTTAGCTATGTCCAAAATCTGGACCCATGACTACTACTACTCCCCTCCTCCTCCTCCTCCTTTTGCTTCTTCCACTCCTAATTTTACTTCTTCTCCTTCTTCTCCTCCTCTTCTTTCTTCTTCTTCTTCTTCTTCTTCTTCTTTATTTATTTTTATTTATTTATTTAAATTTATATCCCGCCCTTCTCCACAAAGGACCCAGGGCGGCGCACAGGAAATTTAAAAACATACAAAATACAATAAATATAATTTAAAAAACTATTAAATAAACCTATCCTGCGCTAAAACCAAATTTTAAAAACCTAATTTAAAACTACCTAAAAGTCCCCATGGGAGGTTAGGCTAGGCCGGCTTGTTGAAACAAATATGTCTTAAGACATTGGCGGAAGAGGCGGAGGTCGGAGATGGTGCGTAATTCAGGGGGTAGGTCATTCCAAAGGGCTGGGCCCGCCACAGAGAAGGCTCTTCCCCTGGGTGTCGCCAGTCGGCATTGTCCGGCCGACGGCACCCTGAGAAGGCCCTCTCTGTGGGAGCGGATCGGTCTAAGGGATGTATGGGGCAGGAGGCGGTCTCGCATGTAACTAGGCCCCGAGCCATGGAGCGCTTTAAAGATAGTTGTCAAAACCTTGAAGCGCACTCGAAAAACCACAGGAAGCCAATGCAGCTCGCGCAGGATCGGTGTTATGTGGGAGCATCTAGTGGCTCCCATAATCACCCGCGCGGCTGCGTTTTGGACTAGCTGTAGCTTTCGAGTGCACCTCAAGGGAAGCCCCATGTAGAGAGCATTACAGTAGTCGAGTCGAGAGGTCACGAGAGCTTGAGTGACTGTGCGAAGGGCAGCCCGGTCCAGTAAGGGGCGCAATTGGCGCATCAGGCGTACCTGATGAAACGCCCCCCTGGCCACGGCCGCCACATGGTCCTCCATGGACAGCCGGGAATCCAGGAGGACGGCCAAGTTGCGTGCCCTCTCCACGGGGGCCGGTGTTTCTTCTTCTTCTTCTTCTTTCTTCTTCTTCTTCTTCTTCTTCTTCTTCTTCTTCTTCTTCTTCTTCTTCTTCTTCTTCTTCTTCTTCTTCTTCCTCTTCTCCTCCTCCTCCTCCTCCTCCTCCTCCTCCTCCTCCTCCTCATTTTGCTAATGTTACTCCTCCTCCTCCTCCTCCTCCTCCTCCTCCTCCTCCTCCTCCTCCTCCTCCTCCTCCTCCTCTTCTTCATTTTGCTTCTTCCACTCCTAATTTTGCTTCTCCTCCTCCTCCTCTTCCTTCTGGTTTTGCTTCTTCTTCTCCTGCTTCTCCTAATTTTGCTTCTCCCCCCCCCCTCCTCCTCTTCCTCCTCCTCCTTCTATTTATCTCACAAGCTCTGATCTTCTGGTGATTTAAAAACCAGAGTATTTGTTTCACAAGCTAACACGTCTTCTTCTGTTGCAGGTTTTCAGTCACTTTCTCATCTGTCCTCCTACGAAATTGTTGTCCCGAAGTGGATAGAAGAAGAGCAACCAACTTCAAAGCAACGAGACCTGATGGTATTTAAGCACGGGGGAATGTCCATGAATCGAATTAAGGAATTGATGGGACTATTGTGCACAGATTTATTTATTTTATTAAATTTATACCCCGCCCTTCTCCTTGTTAGGACCCAGGGCGGCACACAGGCATTATTAAAACCACAAAATACAATAAATATCAATTAAAATATATTAAATTAGTTAACCCGTGCTAAAACCCATGTTAAAAACCTTCCCAAATTATAATTTATTTTTAAAAAGTCAGAAACGGGGGGCTATCCTAGGCCGGCTTGCTGAAATAAGTACGTCTTAAGACGTTGGCGGAAGAGGCGGAGGTCCGATGTAGTGCGAAGGTCGAGGGGTAGGTCGTTCCAGAGGGCCGGGCCCGCCACAGAGAAGGCCCTTCCCCTGGGTGTCGCCAACCGGCATTGCCCCGCCGACGGCACCCGGAGAAGGCCCTCTCTGTGGGAGAGGATCGGACGAAGGGATGTATGGGGCAGGAGGCGGTCTCGTATATAGCTAGGCCCCGAGCCATGGAGCGATTTAAAGATGGTTGTCAACACCTTGAAGCGCACTCGAAAGGCCACAGGCAGCCAGTGCAGCTCGCGCAGGAGAGGTGTTACGTGGGTTTGCCTTGAGGCACCCATAATCACCCACGCGGCCACATTCTGTACTAACTGTAGCTTTCGAGTGCACCTCAAGGGGAGCCCCATGTAGAGAGCGTTGCGATATTGGGAAACCACCACAGATGACAAATGCTATACTCTCTGTGTTGCGTCTTTCAAGGCTGGTGTAGGGAGTGAGCAGGTATACTGAGGCAGGGCAGAGGGGACTCTTGCAAACGGCCTTCTTGTGTTAGAATTGAAGGTTGTATATGGATGTTGGGGGCATCCTACAAATTTGTAGGAAAGCCTCGCGGGCCTCCCAAATCGGCCGTGCCAACCTCTTCCAATAATCTCCACTGTAGTGTTTCTCAACCTTGGCGTCCCGAAGATGTGTGGACTCCAACTCCCAGAATGCTGGCTGGGGAATTCTGGGAATCGAAGTCCATGTCAGGGTTCCGAGGGATGCCCTAATGAAATCATGAGCCTCGAGCCAAGCGTCAAAAGAAATCCAGTTATTTATTAGGAGCAACATATTGGCACTTACCCAAGTGAAGCCAGCTCTGACCCCATGTAATTTACGGCCCAATTATGACCCTGTTTCCCCCCCCCCCCTTTCCCCCAGGGTGTCATAAATCACATTCTCCAATGAAGTACTTTTAGGGGCTGTAGAGATCACGTCCTTCCAGCTGTTACAGGTAACCTGGGATACAGGTTTGAGAAAAGTGCACATGGAATGTGCTTCTGGTTGTGGCTGCCATGCTGCTCCATCAGTTTCCCACCCCTCTCAAGAGCAGGCCAGGGATGCTTTGCGTGTTGACATTCCACACATCTTCAAGTTGACAAGGTTGACAAAACACTGCTCCGCTGCCTGGGGTTTAGTTCTTTCAGCTAGGTCTTTGGTACCTGTGGATGATGGGAATGGTTATCAGCATTGGGAAGCCCAATCTTATCATCCTGAAAATTGGCTCAGAAAGCGTATCTCTTGGGGAAGAGAACCGCAGATAACAATCTACTGGAGCCTTGAGCTTCGTTGCACAACATTCAAGTCTGATCAAGTGATTTTTGGCTCTTAAGGCAAACAAAATTCCAGAAAGGTCTTCCCTGATTCCTGGCAATTTAATTTATTTATTTATTTGCAAAAACCGGTGTCGATTACCCTCAGCAATTTGCTTGGGGAACCGTAGACGCTTTGATAAATGCGAATTATATCGAAACGGAAGGAAAATTCCCCTCGTGTCTCTGCTGAACGCAGCAGTGCCTGGGCTCCAAGAGAGTGCTGTCCGTTTTCTCACAAAATAAAAATGATTGGCAGCTGCGACGCAATGCCGTGTTTCAAATACATCCACGTTGCAATCCTAGACCAGCTTCAAGGGATGGAATACAGTCAAGAGGGAGAAATGTAACAAACACAACCAATAGAAAGCCTACAATTTTAGTTAGTGGAACGTAATTTATTCAGTTTACTCCAGATTGACCCTGGGCAGCATACAAGGTCATCTGTGCTGACCCAGTTCCCAAGCAAAACAAACTCTCTGTAGTTAACTAAATGTTAGCAGTCCCGGGAAAATGTCCCTCTTTCTCTCTCTCTCTCTCTCTCTCTCTCTCTCCCTCTCCCTCTCCCTCTCCCTCTCCCTCTCCCTCTCTCTCCCTCTCTCTCTCTCTCTCTCTCTCCTCTCTCTCTCTCTCTCTCTCTCTCTCTCTCTTTCTTTCTCTCTCTCACACACAGGTCTGTCCGGTAGGGAGATGAATAGTTGTCTGCCACATCTATTCATCTCCACCCCCTGCCTTTGATCCCAGAGCTAGGGTGGGGCTTTGCTAGCAGCGGTGGCACTTCCGTCCCAACGACCGGCCCATAGATTTCCACTGTTCTCCTCTCCTCTGCCACATTTGTTCATCTCTGCCCCCTGCCTTTTATCACCAGAGCTAGGGTGGGGCTTTGCTAGCAGTGGTGGCTTTTCCGTCCCAAGGACCAGCTCATAGATTTCCACTGCTCTTCTCTCCTCTGTCACATCTATTCATCGCCACCCCCTGCCTTTGATCCCCAGAGCTAAGGTGGGGCTTTGCTAGCTGTGGTGGTTCTTCCGTCCCAAGGACCGGCCCATAGATTTCCACTGCTCTCTTCTCCTCTGCCCTCTGCGGATCCATGTATCAGGAACTGGACCCATCTGTTCCTCCTCTTCCTCATCAGCCACCTCCAGACCTGTGGGCTGTTGACTCTCCATCTGAGGGCTGATTGACAGCCCAGGTTCCGCCTCTGTCTCTCTGACAGCGCCATTCCCTCTTCCCCCTCGTAGGTCTTGATGCTGACCCTCACTCTCATGTCTCCTCCTCCTCCTACCCCCCCTCCTCCTCCTCCTCTGATTCGGCTGCTGGAGGGGCCCCAACACAAATTGGAAAATAGAATGTTATAAAGATTAACAAGGAAAGCATTATAGAAAAGGTTAAATCTAAAAACCATGTAAGATGTATAAAATACCCCTCCCTCCAAGAACACACACACCTACTCATATATAATACATAAATACACACACACACACATATACATATACATATACAGTACATACATATATACAGGGGTGGGTTTCTGCAGGTTCGCACCTACTCGCGAGAACCGGTTGGTGAAATTTAGAGAACTGGTGAGAGGGGGTTCCACCCGCGTACCTGGAAGTAAATCTGGCCCGCCGCTGCCAGTGACCCAACGGGAAGGAAAGGAAAGGAAGGAAAAAAGGAAGGAAGAAAGGAAAGAAGAAAGAAAGAAAGGAAGAATTTAGCATCACAATTGAGTCCAAAATTTTGGTTGCTAAGCAAGAGCGTTGTTAAATGAGTTTCACCACATTTTAAAAGGTGGCCACTCCCACCCTGTCACATGACTGCCAAGCCATGCCCACAAAATAGGCCACACCTACAGAGTAGGTTCTAAAAAATTTGAAACCCGCCCCTGCATATATACATACAGAGAGAACCTGAAATATTTATTAAATATTGCTGCTTGACTCTCACTGTTCATTTATTTGGGATTGGGTCACTACATATGATTGAAACTCCCGCTAATTCAGCTTTCTCCCTCTATGTTTTCAGGACAAGTTATCGTTCAGTATCAAAATTGAAGGAAAAGTATATATTATTCATTTAAGAAGGAGCAAGTAAGTGATTCCTTTCTGGCTGTAGGTCAGTGGTGGGATTGTTTTTTTTACTACCGGTTCTGTGGGTGTGGCTTGGTGGCGTGATAGCGGAAGGACACTGCAAACTCCCCATTTCCTCCCTATCAGCTGGGACTCGGGAGGCAGAGAAGAGATGGGGGCATGGCCAGCCAGAGGTGGTATTTGCCGGTTCTCCGAACTACTCAAAATTTCCACTACCGGTTCTCCAGAACTGGTCAGAACCTGCTGAATATCACCTCTGCTCCAAGGTCTGTGGAGATTCTCAGTCATCCCGGTCATAGTTGTCCCAAAGGTGCTTTTTCAAGAAACAACTGGACTTCCTGTTTTTTCTTTGAAGACGTTTCACTTCTCATCCAAGAAGCTTCTTCAGTTCTGTGCATAACTAAATGTCCATGGAGATTCTCTGTCCTCCAGGTCTTAATTTTCTCAAAAGTGCTTTTTTCAAGTCTCTTCTTGAAAGCCTCCAGGGATGAAGGTAGCCACAACTTCCAAAGGCAACTTCTGTTCCATGGGTTGATTGTCTTCACTGTCACTAAATTCCTCCTTATTTTTAAATTGAATCTCCTCTTGATCTGTTTCCATCCATTCTTCCTTCTCTGGCCTTCAAGGGTTTTGGAAAATAGCTTGACCCCCTCCTCTCTGTGGCAGCCCCTCAATTATTGGAAGACTGCTATCCTGTCTCCCCTGGTCCTTCTCTTCACTAGACTAGCCAGGCCCAGTTCCTGCAAATGATTTTCATATTTTTTAGTCTCCAGTCCCCTGTGGACTAGAAGAAGTCATCTAGTTACACCATTTTTGACCGATGGCAGCCCAGTCTCTTCTTGAAAGCCTCCAGGGGTGAAGCTCCCACAACTTCCGAAGGCAACTTCTGTTCCATGGGTTGATGGTTCTCACTGTCAAGAAATTCCTCCTTATTTCCAGGTTGAATGTCTCCTTGGTCAGTTTCCATCCTTTATTCCGTGTCTGGCCTTCAGGTGCTTCGGCATTTATGTTGTCATCGTTATCCTTCAGCTCATGTTTCTTTTCCTTTGGTTTTTTTTTTTAAAGCATTTTCTGCTCGGCCTTCATGCATTTCCCCCCTGCTTCCTTTTAGAGATCTGGTGTCCCAAGATTTCACTCTTTACACCTATGATAAAGATGACATCCTGCAAAAGGAAACTCCAAATCTTCAGGTGCGTTTTATTTTTTCTCTGAGGGTTGATACATTAAATTAAAAAATGTTTCAAAGAATTTGCTCTAGCTGTTTAGTTTAGTTTCGTTTATTTATATTTATATCCCGCCCTTCTCCACAGAGGACCCAGGGCGGCGCGCAGGGAATTTAAAAACATACAAAATACAAAAGAGAAATACATAATTTAAAATATATATTAAACTGTCCTATCCTATGCTAAAAGCCAAATATTAAAATACCCAATTTAAAACTTTCTAAAAAGTCCCTGTGGGATAGGCCGGCTTGTTGGAACAAGTATGTCTTAAGACATTGGCGGAAGAGGCGGAGGTCGGTGATGGTGCGTAATTCAGGGGGTAGGTCGTTCCAAAGGGCTGGGCCCGCCACAGAGAAGGCTCTTCCCCTGGGTGTCGCCAGTCGGCATTGTCCGGCCGATGGCACCCTGAGAAGGCCCTCTCTGTGGGAGCGTATCAGTCTAAGGGATGTATGGGGCAGGAGGCGGTCTCGCATATAGCTGAAGAGAACGTTGGCCTGCCGGCCTTGGGGATGAGGTCAGAGGAACGTTGATGTGGGGTGGTGGGGCTTTCTCTCCACGTCCTTTATAGCCCCTCTTTCAGTCTGTAGAGAGAGGCATTCAGTGTCTATGTGTGTGCGCATATACCGTATTTTTCAGAGTATAAGACGCACCCTTTCCTCCCCTGAAAGAGGGTGAAAATGTGGGTGCGTCTTATACTCTGAATGTAGCCCCGCCCACCCACCAGCCCCAACCCTTTATTTATTTATTTATTTATTTATTTATTTATTTATTTATTTATTTATTTATTTATTTATTTTTCGAATTTATAAGCCGCACCCATCTCACCACATAGGGACTCGGGACGGCACACAGGGAATATAAAAATATAGATATACATATATACAAAAATAAAACATTCTTAAAACTAAATTAAATTAAAACCCACCCTGCGCTAAAACCCACATTAAAACCCTTGAATTAAAACTTTGGTCACTAAAAGCAGTACAGTGTTGAGTAAAATCATGCCAGGCCGGCTTGTTGGAAGAAGTGCGTTTTTAACCGCTGACGGAACAGGCGGAGGTCCGAGATGACACGGAGGTCGGAGGGAAGAGCGTTCCAGAGGGTTGGGCCCATCACAGAGAAGGCTCTTCCCCTGGGCGTCGCCAACCGGCATTGCCCGGTTGACGGCACCCGGAGCAGACCCTCTCTGTGAGAGCGTATTGGTCGTAGGGACGTATGGACCAGCAGACGGTCTCGTAGGTAGCTAGGCCCCGTGCCATGGAGCACCTTGAAGATGGTCATCAAAACCTTGTAACGCACCCGGAAGGCCACAGGCAGCCAGTGCAGCTCGCGCAGGAACGGTGTTATGTGGGATTGCCTTGAAGCACCCATAATCACCCGCACGGCCGCATTCTGGACCAACTGCAACCTCCGAGTGCATCTCAAGGGGAGCCCCATGTAGAGAGCGTTACAGTAGTCCAGGCGAGAAGTCACGAGCGCTTGAGTGACTGTGCGAATGGCCTCCCGGTCAAGTAAGGGGCGCAATTTTGGCCTCTGCCTCCCAGCAATCTACCTCTTGGAAGCAAATGGGGGCTTGCGGAGGCTTCAATAAGCTACAGCAATCCCTGCAGCCTGTAACAGCTGATGATTGGGAGAAATTGAAAGTGAAACTTGCTGTTTGCTCCATGTGGCAAATTGCTGGGAGGCAGATTGTTTTTTCCCTTGTGCTAATCAGGCTGTTTGCTGCAAGGAGGCAAGTCAACCACTATAAATGCCTATAAAATGTTCAAATTATTAGACTTATTTTTTAAAGACTGCTTTATTATTATTCTAGACAACTTAACACAATGAAGAAGCTTTTTTAAAATAAATGCTTGATCTGAAGAGGCCCCGTGCTATTGTTTTAAAAAGCGCTATTCTTTTAAATAGCAGAGGAATAACTATACTTCCAGAAAGCACATCAATTTTAACAGCCTCTGTACAAGTATAGTCTGAAATGTAACACTACAAATAGTGTATATTGTCTGTACTGTTTGTTGCAAGGAGGCAAATTGCTGGGAGAAACAGATTTGCCCCCCTTGTTTTCCATCCCAAAATCTTGGTGTGTCTTATATTTTGGAGCATCTTATATCCGAAAAATACGGTATGTGTGGAAAGAGAGGGATTTTTTTTTCTTCTACTTCTCTTTCAGTTTGTAAACATAGACTTTTTTTCTGAGCTTGGCTTCCCCAAAAAGCACGAAGCAGATTCCTGGTCCCGACAAAACTCCTTTTATTAAACGAATGTGAATTCCTCCTTCACACTCAGCCAAGGCCTGGCAAACAGTCTTTCAAAAGTGAATTTATGGCCACAGACCTTATCTAGGTTGGAAAGCTGCCATGTAAATATTTTCCAAATGAGGTCCTGTGTGAGGAAAGACTGGGCACAGAGTCTCTGGGATTCACACTCCTGAAACAAACAAACAAATGAATTGTTTCCTGCAAACTCCACTCCCCTTCCGCTCCTCTTTTATTTCCTATGGGAGGGGCTATTCACTGCCACTTGTGGCTTTACTCCCAAGTTGACCCTGATTTCTTAGCTGTTCTTTTCTTTTGGCAGCTCTGTGTATGCACATACTGGGAACAGGCTCCAGCTGTTCATCTGCCTCACTGATGTCTGACTCTGAAGGCAGCTGATAACTGCCAGACGGCCCTGGCCCCCTCTCTGCCTCCGACACAGAGCCCTCCTCAGAGCCTTCCCCAGACTTCAGGACTGGCCCAGGTTCCTCCTCACTGTCCGAATCTGCTATCAGCTTTGCTGGCTGCTGGTGGGCCACAACAGACTTAAGAAATGCCGTAGTACAGAATATAAAAGAAATTCAGGGGGAAAGATTTGATAGCCTTGCATTTATTTTAGGATGAGGGGGCAGGGTGTACTGGAATAGCACAAAAAAGATCATAAAATTGGACACATCTCACTTAACGACCGTCTGGAAATTCCGCTGCCCATTGTGGCTATATGTTGGCTTACCTGTACCGAGAAATCCACGGCCGGCCATGACAAAGAAGTGGGTGGAGAAGAATTGGGGGTGGGTGGGTGGGGGAAGCTGAATTTTGATCGAATGAATTGGCGTTTCAGGTTAATTCAGTGAAAACAATCCAGGTATTATGATTTACCGTATTTTTCGGACTATAAGACGCACCAAATTTTGAAAAGGTAAGTAACAAAAAAAGTTTTTTTGTTCTCCCCGGCCCCCAAGAGCATTCTGCAGGCTTCAGCAGGGCTGGGGGAAGGCAAAAACACCTCCGTTTTGGTGAAAAAAGCTTCAGTTTTCACAAAAATGGGATGCAGGAGCGTGGCTTGCGGAGGCCAAAAATGGCTGTATTCGGCGTATAAGACGCACCGACATTTCCATGCTCTTTTAAGGGGTGGGGGGAAAGGTGCATCTTATACTCCGAAAAATACGGTATATCGCTTATATGAAATAAATTCACCTTTCCAATCACCCTAGAGATGACACTGCTGAATCCTGGCGCTGTTCCAGGAATCCTCGCCCCAGACTTTGGGTAGGAGCAAATTCCACGCGTATCATTCATTGCGCTGGCAAATGATTAATTGGACTGAGTTAAGAACGTTGCTTATCTCAGGACATCATGAATGGGGGTTTTCCCCCTCTTTCCCACTCTAACGTTGGACCTTGCGTGCCACACAACAGGCTGCCCCACCTGGTGGAGACCGTGACTCACCCATGTTCAGGATTTTAACAGGACCAG